>JAWZYV010014731.1:0-153764 GCA_038373885.1 Cheiracanthium punctorium | reverse complement strand
GCTTGTTTGACCAAACAACAGAAAATAATAAGATCTATAATAAAGCCCACGACCAAATGAATATATATTAATAAAAAAAATATGATTAAAAAGTATTTTTTTATTAGTTAGTTTATTTATTTGACTGTAAACTGCGTTCAGCATCCTACATATATATACTGAATTTTTTAATAATGAACAATGTATTAAGAAACAGACTAATAAAAATTGTGATAAAAACCACACAACAGATTTTCAATTTTCCTAAAAAACTGCATGACAAAAATTACATCCCACACTGAAGGAAATATTCTATTAGTCTTTCAATTTTTTTTTTTTTTTTTTTTTGGATTGAAATGTAACACCCTTTAAAAATGGTCAAACCGTAAGGTCATTACATATATATATATATATATATATTTTCAAGTGAAATATCTTCTGTGAGAAGTATTGCCTCAAATTTTTGAAAAGAAAAACACTAAAATTGTCACAAGTTTTAGTTAGATTAAAACAGTCATATTTTTGGGTTAGGAAATGTCACTTGAGATAAAAACTTACTTGAAAGTCTCAAAATGCAAGTTAAATACCCTTGAGGGGACAGAGATCCCTCCTCCGGCTAGAACTAGCATGAAAGTGGCTGTTCCTAGCACTCCTTCACTAGCTCTACTCAACCAACTAGTCACGTGTAGGGTTGATTTAATTGCCATATCTGCATTCGAGTGTAAGCTGACTTGAATATAAACCAAACTTTATAAAATTAGTAAAAAATCAAGAACTTGAGTATATGCCAAACGTAAGAATGCAGTGTCAAGAAGATTGATTACTCCTTTCAGCTCCCTCTTTTCTTTTTGGCAATGATTGTTTTCACACTTTCACTTATTTCACACTTTTTTCACTACAGGGGTTACAATTACAGAAAGCTTTCTGCATGGAGAACATAAAAAATCTCTTAAATTCTGGGAACGGGTGGACTTTCAAAGTTTTAAAGTGGACTATCATTTATTCTATATTATTTTGCATATCTGTGCAAAATTTCAGGCTGACAGGTCCATTTTTGTGGATTTGTATACTACCCAAATCCACAAACAGACAAACAGAATTTCATTTTTTTTTATAAGATTACACTACGCTTGTTTTTAAAAATACCCTCTAATTGAATTGCACCAAGCGCTAGAATCACAGAAAATCTGACACACTTTCAGATTTTAAATACGCACTAAAGTGCTATATATTAAAAGTGTATAATAATCCATGGCTCTTCCCTATTTTCGTTCCTTCTTTCATTAAGTTGGAAAGTATATCATTATTCATGAGCGTGATTAAACAAAATTAAAATTGATATTTCTAACATTCTTTTTCTGGATGTAATACATTAGAAATAGATGCAGAAAAGCTGCTCAGAAAAATGTACAATTCCAACTGAATGAAAATTTCAAAAACTTATTCTTAACCATAATAGCAGACGATTAAATTACGATAAATAGCGCCAACTAAATTTTACTGTTAACATTTTAACATGAACACAACACTTTAACAGGAACAATTTAGATTTGTAATATACTTATGCAGCCAGGTGTATATTTCAGCGGTAGGACAGAGGCACAGCCTTCCTTTCTCCTTGGTCTGCAAAATTCCCATCGAAGAACTACCTGGGATGTGGTGATGCAGCAGAGATATGTCATCTGGATCCAGGCACAGATGCGGGCGCGGGGACGCTGGCTGGCTGGCCTAGCAGGCTGGAGCACACCACTAGTTCTACTGCTGGCTGCTGAACTGCCAAATTGAACTGCTGTCAAGATCTTTATAGCAATTTTTGCTGCAAGTGCACATGCACGGAGTGGGAATTTGCATGCAACTAAGAAACTTAAAATGCAGCAGGAATTCAGCACTTAAAATTGCGATTGCAAAATTTCTGACTCCCAACCACCGGTCGTCCTTCAGTTGGTGCACAAACATGCCAATTTGGTGGCATGTAAAGGAGTGGCATAACTGCCAAAGGCTCTCCCCGGAGACTGAAGAGCCATCACATCTGAAAATGGACAACGGGCTTCAAAATACGACCGGAGCGTGTGCGTGTAGATGCAGGTTCAGTTGTCATCGGCAAAGCAGGCTCACTAGACTGACACATGAAGGCAGGTTTTAGATGGTCAATGCTGACAGTAGATTTTGTTCCATCCTTCATTATAGTGAAAAATTTTGGTGTTCTGGAGCAAACCTCATGCGGTCCATCATAAGGCTGTTGCAGGGGTCAATGAACACTGTCCACATGAACAAAAACATCTGAAGTCTCATTTAGTTGAGGGATGAATGAAACTGCATTCTGAACTGTGCCTACTTGCTGGAACAGGGCGAAGCTGCAACATAACTTCTCATGGTCGATTGATAAAGTTATATTGCGATTGATGACGTGAAGAAAAATCTCTAAAAGCTTCACCAGGCAATCTGAGTGAAGTTCCATAAACCAGCTCTGCAGAAGATGCACCTATATCCTCTTTTAAACTACTTTTGATGCCTAACAGCATGAGGGATAAAGCACCTACCCAATCACTTGTATCCTGGGCCATCAAAGCCACTTTTAACTGCTTATGGACTCTTTCTACCATACCATTACTTTGTTGGTGGTAAGCCGTGGTTCGATTTTTATACGACCCTGGCAACTGAGAGAACTCCCTACAGAGATTGCTCTCGTAGTTTCTACCTTGGCCCGTGGTGATTACCTCGGGCACACCAAAGCATGACACCTAACACTACAAGAATGCTTCTGCGATTGCATCAGCGGATTGCGTCTTGATGGGGGTTGCCTCAACCCATCTGGTTTAGCAATCCATATAGGTTAACAAATATCGAAAATCATGCAACAGTGTGAGAGGTCTTACAATGTCCAAATGGACATGACCAAAACGCCTGTCAGGCAAGGGAAAGGAACCTTAGGGGGATTTTGTGTGCTTGTGGATTTTAGACTGCTGACAGGGCAGACATGTCTTGCACCATGTCGCGATATCTTTCTCCATAGAATTCCACACAAACCGCTCCCTAATCAAATTCAATGTAGTGTGCTTTCCAGGGTGAGATAAAGAATGTATGTTGTCAAAAACATCTTTACGAGAACTGCTAGGTACAAATGGTCGAATTTTACCACCGGACACAACGAGGTACAATTCACAATCCTCACATAGTGGAAATAATTCTAGTTGTAAGTTAGTGTCATCGGAGTTTAATAGTCTGTAATTCCTCATCTTCGGCTTGGGCTAACGCCATGGCTTTATGATCTATACCCTTATGACTGACTATGTTAGAGACAGATCTATTTGTTAAGTTATGTTAGAGACATAGTAAAATTGCCTCCTGAAAATGACTCATGATGATGACCGATCATATCCGGGTCACCAATGAAGAGTCCCTGATGATGGGTAAAAAAATTAATTTAAATGTCTTGTCTCTTCTAGACTCCAAAAGGATGTCGAGTTTTTTGCAACTTAACTAAATTTTACTGTTAACATTTTAAAATGAACACAGATCAACACTTGAACAGAAACACTTTAGATTTGTAATATACTTATGCAGCCAGTAGTATATTTCTGCAGTAGGACAGAGGCACAGCCTTCCTTTCTCCTTGGTCTGCAGAATTCCCATTGAACTACCTGGGACGTGGCAATGAGAAGAAGCAGCAGAGATACGCCATCTGGATCCAGGCACAGAAGCAGGCATGGGCATGAGCACGGCTGGCTGGCTGCTGAACTGCCGAATTGGACCACTTTCAGGATGTTTATAGATATATTTGCTACAAGTGCACAAGCATGGAATGGGCATTTGCATGCGACTAAGAAACTTAAAGTACAGTGGGAATTCAGTACTTAAAATTGTGATTGCAAAATCTCTGACTCCCAGCCACCGGTCGTCATTAGTGCAAATAACTTTTAGAAGTCTCAGTGCAAATAACTTTTAGAAGTGTAGGACAATTAGATATACATTAACTTCCAATCATCATGAACAGTGGAAGATTTGTTGATCCAGAACTTTCAAATGTTCAGAGTTCAAACTTATTCTAAAATAATTACCATTAAAATACTTGTATAGTAATATCAAAGTTCTTTTCCACCTTCCTTGGCTCTAAACAACTTTTAAATGCTTTAAATTTGCAATTACTGCTTTATTTAAACTTAGCACGTAAGCACTTTGATGTATACAATCGTTCATCCAATAAACTCCGGCACCGGTGAATCGCTCATGTTGTTACGTCAGGATCGGAGTCAGTGGGCACACGTACACTAGACTGTAGTGAGTGTTTCCATGTATCAGTCCGTGGCAGAATTGTTTATAAACGAAGCGATCTTACATGCTAGTTTCAGTTTCGAGTTTCATTTTTAGTTTAACACTATGTTGGTGTAATATAATAAGCCAAAAAGGCTACCTCTGCCCTGAAAGGGCATTTTATCTATTTTCAAGCAGTTTTTAATTTTTAAAGGAAAGATGTTTTTTTCTAGTAGTACTGCAATGGTGTTGATGTTTTTAAAGAATCTCAAATTTATAAAGTAACAAGTTATAAGGAAGTGGACTTGGAATGTTTATTTAAGCAAGTTAAATATACTCATTCATCCAATAATTAAAGTATCAACTTTCAACATGAATTTTTTTGTGATCAGCAGATTGTGCTGCTGCCATGTCTTTCTTTTTGTTTTGAATGAAAACCAGTAAGATAAGTAATATCCTTAAATATATCAATTAATAGTTAATTTCCTTTTTAAATAAATTATCTAGTCATTTTGAAACTGTTATTGTTTTGTTAATTGTTAAATAAAAAAATATAATGTTTGTTGTAAATTTAAAGTCTGATTATTTGAAGTCTTCAAAGCATCTTTTCAGCATTTCAAAATCTGAAACTTATAGGTTTCTAAGAAAGAGCAGCAAACGCTAACGCTAACACTGTATGACAGGATGACTCTGCTTATTTAATTAAGGTGATAGAAATCTTTCACTTAAACCTTATTGGGTATTTCAGAATTTTTTAAAATTTTAACAGGATTTCTCAATAGGCGCATGCGGCACGTGCCTCAGGCCTCATAAATCTAAGGGGCCTCAAAATTTGGTTCTCAAAAAGAAAAAAAAATATATAAATTTCTGTTCAAAAGACAGAAACTTTGTTTATAGTTTCAAGATTGCTCCTAGAGTAGAAAGCGCTTTTGTTCAATCTTTTCTTTGGTGACTCCCTTTCCATCTTCACAGCATTGTATCATAATCTAAATTAATACTTTAATAACTAATACTTTCAGTTTGTAAGTAATTGGTGGTTTAATTCCTTATTTCACTGTAAAAACTCCAGAAACATTCTTTGGAAATAAAGAAAAGTTAGACTTATAAATACCCTACAGAAAGTAAACTTTTCCATCTGAAAACTTTACTATTTGCTTTAACCTGTCCCTTAACCGAATAGCACTCTCACAACTCACTTAAAAAACATGCAATTCTCTTAAAAATGACCAGAATTGTAAAAAAAAAAAATCCAGGAATGTGTTCCGCAAAAATAATAGGCAGCTGAGGTGCCCAGAATTCCAAGGAAAGTTGCACGAAAATACCAAGAACTTTACTGAACAATATACAATTCAGTGGAGCTTTCCTGAGTTATTCAGTAGAGTTCCTGGTATTTTGATGTATTGTTTCTTGGAATTCTAGGGCACCTCAACTGTCCATTATTTCCAAAGAAAGTTCCTAGATTTTTTTTTTTACATCGTTTTAATTTGTTTACTATATTTCATCTCAAAAATTGCAGGCTCAGTCTCCCTATGCCGTTTTCCTATCCGGAATGAATCAGTACAGCTAATTATCTCACGTGGGATCCAGGCCGATGGGTGGGGTACCCTCTGTTGGGGGGGGGGGGGGGGTCTTTCTAAGGGGTCCTAACATGTATTTACGGTAAGTTTCGGAGGACACCACGGAAAACTCCGAACTATTAGGTCAGCGGACGTGACCTGGTTTTGAACCAGGCACCTTCTGTCTCCAGTTCAGAGCGCTATGCGGTTGGCCACTGGTCGGGCTTCAATGAATGAGATTGCGGCTCAGTAGCTGGTATTGCAGCAGAACATTCAAGCACACCTGCTTTATAGACTTGCCCCCCAGTGGTTAAGGCATTGGACTCGTAACCGGAAGGTTGTGGGTTCGATACCGGCGTACCACTAAAGACCACCGTGTACATGCGGTGTACGTGCATGTTAAATCCGTGGTTCCGAAAGTCCTCTCGGCGGTCGCTAGCAGTTTCCGAGGGGTGCCAATATTCAGAAGCCCCCCAACCTTCTGATGAGGTTCCAAATTGTGGCGGGAAGGACGTATACGTAGCTCTAAGCAATACATTCAGTGACGCGAGCTGTCCTCTCCTGGCAAATAAATCAAAAAGTGTATAGTCTGATAAGAATATTTCTCATATATTAAACGAGAAAAGCCGGGACCGCTTTATTCTACAGCTTCTGATTAAAAAATTTCTTAAAAATTAAATATTTTATATTTTCTCACCGTTCTTCATTTCAATGGTTTAGGAAAGGATTATCTGTATTCAGTGAAATTTTCAAATATATCTAAAATGTATAGTTTTTCTGTTTGTCACGATGTAAAGAAATTGAAAACAATAATTTATCTTCTTTCGAAAAATCACTAAAAATTTTAAATTGAAGCTAGAGATAAACGCTTTTATCATTTTTTTTAAGAATTGAAAGAACTTGCCAAGGATGTAATAATAAAAATTTGCCGACCAACAATTAAGCAGATATAAGCTGATACATGTGCAATAACACTTTTTTTTGAGGGGGGTGGAATTGATAATTAAAAAAAGTATTAAAAAATTAAAAAGAGCAATACTCAGTGTCACCGGAATTACACATGCGTGCAAAGTTTCACCTCGATCGGATGATAGTGGGCTAAAATTCATAAACAAATTTTGAACTGCAATGTCACACACAGTTAATTAAAATCTTAAATAAATTATGATTAAAATATATTTTTGTTTTTAACTAAAAGATATTTATGACAACTATATTATAAATATGGCATTCATTTTATAGTTGCAGATGAAAATGCTAAACATTAATCAGAAACGTAGGATAGAAGCTTAGGGTATATACATCAATATGGAATGGAATTTAACTCAATAATATTTTTTGTATTTTAACTACTTAAAATAAAGTTTTTTTTCCCATTCTATTTAAGATATAAAATGATATATTATTTATACCTAATTATTTATTATGAACAGTCTTAAACTTATTGCCAGTTTTTGAATAAATGCAATAATTAGACTAAACAGAAAAGTTTACTTTCACTATTAAACTGCTTAGTTTTCAGTCCCAAATGGGAAATTTATGAATATATTTAAATGTTTATAAATATGTTTTTGAAGGAATGTTAAAATTTTTGGTTCATTTTATCCAAGTAAAGAATTCTAAACTTTGTGATGTCAAACTCATGCTTCTGATCAAGATTCCCTTATTCTGACCTTCAAAAGTACCTGTTAAGTATTGAAAATTTTCATGACTTAAACAAGACATTACCAGTGGTCCACAAAAAGTGATTCGACATAATCAAGTAACAGTGAAAAATAACCAATATGAAATTGCATTTGCTGGGTTATACTTAGAGGTATGCTGATATTTATTTAGTGTTAATCATGAAAAGTGAAACATAGTACAAAAAATATTAAGTTTCATGAGGTAAAAGACTTATTTTTTAAGATGAACAAATCTGTAAGTATAAAAATTATTTTAAAATTTTAATACATGTTTGTAACAGGCTCTGATTATCTCATGGACACTTGGTACAGGTGCTCTGGGCAAACATGCAGAAATGGGCAAAAAATAGAGTTTAAAACGATATACAAGGGCACAGAATTAAAATGTTCTGTGCCTCAGTTTAAGAAATGCTCAGTTTAAGATTAAGATTAAGATTAAGAAATGCTCAGCTTAAAATGCTCAGTTTAAGAAACTGAGCCAGCTAAAGGACACAAAATTGGAAAAGTGCCTTGGGCACAACAATGTCATAGTCAAAGTCAGGCCCTGGTTTGTAGACAGACATAAACTAGATATAATAGGAATGAAAACATTTTAAAATAATTAGTAATAATGTAAACGTGTTACAGTTAGTGAATTTTTTTTTAGGGCCTCAAAGCTTCAAAATTAAGTTGCACCTCGGGTCTCTCAAGAGCTAAATCTGACACTGATCACAAATACAGCAAAAATGAAATAAACAAAGGCCCACATCAAACTATTGAATTTAAATATACGATAAATAATAGGGGTGATTCCAGAAAAATTGCTTCAACCAATTTACATAGATAGAGTACTAAGAAGTGAACAGAGCATTTTGCATAATACGTCAAATGTTCAATAATGAAATTCTAGGCTGTTCAGAAAAAAAACACTGAAACAGGTTTTCAAAACTGGAAAAAAGGGATTGAAAAATTCAAAAGCCATAAAAGCAGTGAAGTACACAAATTGTCAACTGTAAGACTTACAGCATACACTGAAGAGAAAAGATTGTGACCACCTACTCAATAATGCATTACGCCTCCTTTGGTCTTCTAAACAGCTGCAACTTGCTTGGGCATGGATGCCACGAGTTTACTGATTATTCCACGAGTTAGATAACTGGAGGGAGGTTGTACCAAATATTTAAGCAGAGGTCATACTAAGTCGAGATATTAGAACATGGTGGTTGAACTTTGAGCTGCCGCTCCAAGTAACCCCAAAGATGCTCTATGAAATAAAGATCTAGCAAGTTAGGCGGTGAGAACATTAATTAGAATTCATCACTATGCTCCTCAAACCACTCCAACATAATTCCAGTCTTGTGACATGGCACCTGCCCAAGAGAACATCCCCAAAGCATAATACCAAGGCCAGGAAGCAGCTGTTCTCCTGGAAGACAGCGTACCATGACTTGACCATCGACATGATGATGGAGGAACCGGGACTCATACGACTAGGCAAATCTTTCACATATCCATGACCCAGTCTCAATGCTCCTGTGCTCACTGTAGGCATAATTGACAATGACACTTGGTAAGCAGAGGCACATGAGTGGGACATCTGCTCTGCAGTCCCATAGCCAACAGTGTCTGCTGAACTGTGTGTTCTGAAACACTTGTACTTGGACTTGCATAGTATTTGGCTGTCAGCTAAGCCACTGTCTGCCACCAATTTTGCTGTACTAGGCAGGACAGTCTCCGACGTCCTCTTTCTTTGATGATGTGTAGAAGCCCAACATGTTGGGGTCTACTGTTGCTTTTATCGGCATTAATACACTTTTTATAAATATTAACAACAGTAGATATTGACCAACCGACCAGTCATGCAGTTTCGGAGATACTGTTTCTGAGACTTCAGATAATTACAATATGCCCTCTATCAAATTTCTTTAGATCAAGAGGCTTTCCCTTTACTCACAAGCGTAAGCACAAGAATCAGGGCCGTAGCTAGACGAAAAGTACAAAGGGCACTTAAACTTCTGTTGAGGGTGCCCATGCATCCCCCCCCCCACACACACATATTTAATTTACAAAACAAACAGCAGGAATAAGAACTGGACTGATTTATACTTCATTTAAATGAACATGCAAAATTAATGAATTATGCCATTTTGCATTGTAACAACCTTTTTCTATTATATATATTGATTGTTAATATATTGCTGTTTTAATCGTATGTATATGTGTGTGTGTGTATGTATGTATGTATAATATGTGTGTGTATATAGTTGAAAAAAAAAACAGAATACAATCTGTTATATAATTCTATGAATAATCAAGGTTACACTGGCGAATCAAGTTAGCCTCGAAACAAGTGAATTGTCTTGGGTCAAACTTTTTTTACAATTCTAGTTAATCAGAAATCGAAGTTATAAAACTGGGTGGAGTATTTCAAAAGGACACATAGCCATTTTATTTATTTTTATTTAAGTAAAAATTATATATGCTGGAATAATAATAAAATATGTCAATCTTCAAAATTTTGTAAATGCGAGTTAAACAAAAAAGGCGTTAAAAAGCCAATTCTCCAAGACAAGAAACATCTCAATAGATAAATGAAAACTTTACATATACATATAATCGGGTAGAAATATCTTTCTTGTCTCGTCTAATATTAAAAAAACCATGTTGTAAGATGTTAAAAAAAATTCAAAATTCGATTTATTCAACAAATAATGCACAGTTTTTAAAACATTTAGTTAATGTTTTAAAAACTGTGCATTATTTGTTTAATAAATCGAATTTTGAATTTTTTTAACATCTTACAACATGGTTTTTAATATGATACCTTATAGTAATTTTTTCCACAGTAAAACACTACAATGTGTTTTACTGTAAAAAAAATACTACTTCATCAAATACAAACAATACAGTGTAAATATTATTATACATATACACGATTACTAAAATGGGATCAATATCAGTGATTCAGGTAACTTATTAAACGTCATAATTACAGGGCTAAATAGGCAGGGAGCAATTTTTTTTAAAGCACAAAACTATAGATTTTAGAATTCGTGGGTAAACATTTATTTTTAAATAAAGCGTCAGACTAGACATGAAGAAAGGAAACATCAGAACTATTTTATTTAATAACTTAAAATTATTTTCCGAATACTGGATGATAGCCGAATGAATTAATTTTTGAATGATTAAAATTTATAAATTCAGGTAAAATCACTCAAAAAATGTTCTCAATTTACTACATTATATACAGTGTTATTGATTAAAAATAAATTCTATTATATTTAAAACCTTGATAAATTATATTATAATTGTATTTATGATTTTATTTTGAAAAAATATTTATTTTTTACCGGGAATATTGATAAATGAAAATTAATAATTTAAGAACTTTTAAGCATTTAAAGCTTCCAGTTCTAAAAAAAAAAAAAAAGACTTGCAATTAAATTAAAAAAAATTCGATATATATATAATTATTTCAATACTATTAAACTTAATACATATATACTATTTATTTTTTATTAAATCAAAATAACTATACACATATATAGTTCTCGCTGTACACATATATAATTATAGATCTGGTACATACATTTCTGGTATATACACAGAACATCAGTTATAGTATAGGTATCTTTAAAATTTTATAATTCTTTAATAGGAAACACACATCATTAAAAATCTTGATTATTTTAAATAGTAGATAGCAGATCGTTCCAGAATGTAGCATAGCATTACATGTAGAAAAAGAAATTAAAACTGTCCCTTAAAATCAAATTTTAGAAGACTTACTAGACATGCTATCCATAATTCAGGAAATTAAGTGTTTAAAAATCACAGAACAGTATTTAAGTGCACTTGTAACATTTGGAAAAGAGACATATTTACAACTTGAACACTTTTTGATCCTTTTTCTTAAAAACAGAATGTAAGCATATTTCCTCCTTTTTGTTTATAAACTTAATCGGTGCATATTTTTACAGTAATGCAATAAATGATTCCCAGCAAATTAAACTGCCGTATAAAAATCGCTGGTCATAGTCACTGCAAAATTTATCACATAACAGCAGAAAAATTTACAAATCCGAAAACAAATTCCAATTAAAAACATAGCAACCTTAAAATTTAAATCTACTTATAATTTCACTAAAAAATATAATATAGTTGATGATTTCCATGAATAACAGATCTAAGTATCTTGATTAGTTTTAAAAATGTTATATTACTTTTGATCAAATTAATTCTTAAAGAAAATTTGGAAAAAGAAAAATTATTTCCCTCCCCCCTCCACCAAAAATAAATAAATAAATAAATAAAATAAATAAAAGGATCATATAACGAAAAATATACAAAAGACTCCAAGATTTAAAATTTACGACGTAGCACAAATATAAATTATTATAACAGAAGTTAAACACTTTTAGTACTGTTGCAAACAAGGCCGTACCCAGGGGGGTGGTCCTACGGGTCCGGACGTTGAAGAAAACACCTTTCTTTTTTTTTCTCATATGCACAAATTCTGTTTTTTTTCCCTTTTCTACACAAATGTGCAATAAAATGCATTTTTTACTGCCAAACATGTGCAATCTATTCTCATATAACCTACTACCTCTGTCGACCATGTATCAATCAGCTAAAAAGTTTCCCAGCCACAAGATCCACCTAAAACCGCTATATCCTTCAATTGTTTTGAGCAGTGTATGTTGTGTTAGCGTTTTGAGCTATTTCTGAAAGTTTTTCATCTTTTTTTTTTTTTAATGTGAATTCAAATAAACTTTTGAACAGTCCTCTATCTCCAAGACATTTTTTTTCACTGTCAAACGTACCTTGAAATGGCAGTTCTTTAACAGCAAGAAACTGGATTTTTTTGTGTTGCTTCCTCTTTTTTCTTTCTTCTATCTCTCTCTTTTCCCACTCACATTACTAAATCGTCTTACAATAAGACACTTTCGACGGTTTAACATCTCTGCCTGTACTTACACTGGTGCAAAGGGGCCCTTGCCCCGGGTAACCACCACCCTAACACACTTCTGTCAAGTGCTGTGGGCGCTAACGCTCATGTATAGGGAGGCAAGGTGAGGACCTGAATCTCCTTCTCCCCGCGGTCTATTTCTTTTCTGCAGTCTGCAACAAATTTCTATGAAGTGACATCACTATCCCTATCCCAGACACAGGGACTCCTTTACGTACGCTCCTATCCATTTTAAAGGTGGGGCGTGAGGTCAGTGCTTTATGGATTCCTTTAACTTTATAATAAAGGATTATTCAAGATTGTCTAGACAGATTTTTTAATCTGAAAAAAAGAAAAATATTCCATTCCATGGATAAAAAATACAATGGAAGGTTGTGAGACGTCTAGAGGGCGCTCAAATTTTTCGAGGGGGCGCTAAGCACCCTTCAGTGCCCCCCTGGCTACGGGCCTGGCAAGAATGATTCCTTACCTTTTCCAGCAACAGTTAAATACCATTCCTACTTAATTAAGTGCTCTCCGTGTCATCCAGATGAGTTCATTGAAAAATGTGAGGGTGGTCATAATTTTTTTACTCATCAGTATATGAATATTCGTTAAAAAAGGCAGTGTTGTAGTTCAATTAATTTCTCAAAGAGCGATTGAAATTGAAGAAAACAGAAACTATGTAGAGTCAATTTGTAAAACTTTACTATTCTGTGCATGGCAAGGAATTGTCTCAAGAGGACTCAAGCAACAGAGGAACATTTTTGGACATGTTAAATCACCACTGAAAAGACAATATTGAGATTAAAAAATTCTTTAAAGAAAAAGATATTTTTCTTACAGTAGTAAGGAAATTCAAAATCAAATTTTAGAGCTTATGAGCAAACAGGTCTGTGAAGTGACAGCTAATGAAGCAATTTAGTTGGATTACTATTCAATACTTGTGGATGAAACAGCCGACAGTATACAATGAAGTACCAGACCAGAAGATTCCAGCATGCATGAAAGACTTTTTGGGTTTTTTCAAAACACAGAAAACTGAAAGAGAAATGCTAGCCATTTTGTCAAAAAGTGTATTGGAAAATTTTCAACGTCCTCTTCAAAAATCCGTGCTTACTGAATGCTACAATGATACAGCAAATATAAGAGGGTGTACAAAGAAGTAGCGGAGAGACTTCTTCAAGAAAATTTGCTAGCTTTCTATGTGCACTGTTACATCCATATCTTGAATCTAGGTATTCTGATGCATGTACCTAAGAAACACAAATTAGAAATTCTAGAGGAATCTGAAAAGAATTGCACAAAATTTTTACTATGTCAGTAAAAAGAGCTTTTCTATTTAAAGAAAACTTTAAAAAAAGACTTTTGGTGGCAATAAGACAAGTCATTAAGCGTCATGAGATAGAGTTGTGTAGAAGCCTGCAACACCATATTGCAGAATCTTAATGAAACAATAAACGCTCTGAGGAAATACAGGAAACTGATCCTTAAAGTGGATTGCAAGCTGAAGATTTGCTGAATAATATCAAGTTTCCAATGCATTTTTTGTCTACTTCTGGTGTAAAGAGTTTTGAAAGCTAGAGATGCGCTTTCAAAAGCTTTGCAAATCAAAATTGCTATTTTTTTTAATAGTTGAAGTTGACTGGCTAATGCAACAAAATAACATTTGCATGAATTCTGAAATGCAGATTTTATTTTGAAAAGTTGTGTACATATGTTAACAATATTTATTAAACTAAACTGCTTAATTCTCCAAATCTTCCACACTCCAACAAGGTGTCTTTGAAAATAGGGAACAATTCGTTTAACATGTCACAAGATGTTAAATCATTCTATCAAATGGAAACTGCTTTTCCAGTTATACATACTGCTTTAAACATAATAGATGACAGGTTATAAGAAAATAAGTTGAATATTTTTCCATCTGTAAAAGATGTAACATGTTCCAATCCACTAAAGATAACAAATACTGCATCAATTCAAAAAGTCTCTAAAACATGATCTTGATATGGAAAAAATAAGGGAAGAGATACAGATTTTTCAGGAAATGTACAAAAATACAACTCTCTTTGAAAGAAATATCCACAGAATACTGTGGAAAAGATGCAATTTTCTTGTTCAAAATGAACTCTGTAGTAATTTACATACTTGACAAAACTAATCCAAATTCTCCTTGTGACACCTGTGTCAACTGCATCATGCAAGAGAAGTTTTTCATGCTTAAATCTTTAAAATCATACCTTAGAAATACTGTGTCAAAAGAAGCTTTCCACACTTGCTGTTTTGAAGATCGAAAATACAGGATGGCCATTAAAAAAACTTTGCTGATACGTGGACCTCTAGGCATTGGTCTGTTCAACCAATTAGAGATAAAATTTCAGAGATAGTTATTCAGATGTATGGGTCAAGATTCTGTGAATGACAACAAAGTGACACTTATGGTCATAGGTATAGAAACTCAAAATTTTTGTATAGCAATACTTTTTTTTCCATCGATAAATGATCAGTGCATGTTAAAACACTAAATAGCATTGGAATAAATATATCACAAAAAACACAGTGTGGTGTCTGGACCACTTCCTAAGGTATGCTGTGTCAGACCACTGGCTAAGCAGCAACTGTTGCATGTTCAATAGGAGGAATCCTTTGAATTGCAAATGCAAAAGGCAGAATGATATGCACACACAAAAAACAGTTCTGCAAATAACAGAAAAAGAACATGATTGGAGATCCACAGAGAAAATTTACATTGGAAAGAGATAACATACCAACAACACAAATTGAAGAAGAGAAAACTTTTGTTATGATTACAAGTTTTCCACTAGGGTGCCATCACAGGCAATTATGCAGTACATGAGGGAGACTATGTACAATTCTGAACATAGCATGAGGCATGTTCGCAATCTCATGTTTGATAGTCTTTCAAATCCAGCAAATTTGTGGATTGCAGATGTAAACTGTAGATTTCCAAGAAATTCCCAAACCCAGAAATTGATAGGAATGAGGTCAGGAGATCATGGAGGCCATGGAGAAATGGAAGTTTAATAACTTGGTCACTAAAATACTGTTCCAGGACCCTGCAAGCAGACATTGCTGTACATAAAGGTGCACTATCCTGCATCCAAACGATGTTATTCAGCACATCTTGCCATAGCAATTCTAGTATGACATAATTTTGCAGCATAGCTGTATAGTAAGAGCTTGACACAGAGCATGTCACAAACTCTGTTGGAATCTTTTGATGAAGAAGTAAGGGCCAAGAACAATGGTGTCTGCAATGCCACACCACAGCAGGTGAATTAGTGTCTGCCGAATGCAAATAATTTTTGGTGATGACATTGCCAGTTCAGAAATGCACCTTGTCTGTCCATAATATTGAAAGAGGCCAGTTGTTATCGCCATAACATTATGTAATTCAAAGAAAATGAAAATGTGATTTCACATGATTGCTATAAACAGTAAATCAATACTATGTATGATTTTAAATAACAAAGATACAATTAATAATAAAGATTACAACAGAAAATCAATTTAAATGTGCTTAAAAAGTGATAAACATTTAAAATTGTATAACTTTTATTGTTCAGGGGACAGCATATAAGCATTTCCTCGTGTTATGGCAATGGTCTGCAAACTAAGATTGAAATACAAGTTAGCAGAGGAGTTACATAGAGTGCAAAGAACAAAGTTTGGATATAAAGGCATCTGAATTACTGAGATTTTAAAAAGTAATGGAAACACCTTACCATTCTGAGCTATTATCAAAGATCTGATCAACTCATACTTAAAAGGAGAAAATATAAGAAAATTTGGTGGTCAGCAATATTTAAATCAAAGAAACTAAAACCACAACCCTATGCTGAAGCATTTTGCAATAGATACTTAACCCTTCCAGATTAATTGAGAACACAAATTTTGATAGAATATTACAAAGTAAATACAAATAGTTTTAAGTTGAAAGCAGTTTGGCGTATTTTACGGGAATTTAGTAATCAGTACTTGCATTTTATTTTCTTTATTACAAATTTAACCTCAATTTATTACAATAAAAGTATTCACATATACCTATTGAATAGAAATTACTTAATCAGGTCTGGAAAGTTAATATTTTATAAAATCTGGAATTGTATGAGAATGTTCTTTATGTTTGTTCCAAGTGCTCTTAGTATTGTAGTATTTGCTACCACTGCCGTGAAAATTAGTTTAGCTAGGTTAAAATTTTTATTTCTAATTAAGCAAGTTACCAAAACAGAGTTAAGATTTGAGCATACGTTGTGTCTACAGTAATTAGTTAAATAACCCAAAGTTCTCAGCCTTGCCTGATGTGTGTGGTAGAAGTGTGGTAAAATAAACACAGAGACAAATAGAAGATCACCAACTCAATTTATTCATGCACAACACAACAATACAATAGGGTCGGAAACTTGGCATTTTGGGCACAATTGATATTCATTTAAAAAAATAAGCTTAGGATTTGTGGCATATTCCTTAGGATCTCTGAAACATATAATTTGGGTACCCAAGTTTATGTATACATAAATAATTCAGACCTTTTGCACATTCGTCATTAAGATGAAATACAATGGAAACCATCATTACAAAAAAAAACAAAATTTGACTGGCCTGATGAGCCCCTCACAACAATCCCTAGGCCAAACCCATACAGGACCTTAAGGTCCAAAAAAAAAAAATTTCTTTCAAACCCCTTACTTGTAACTACATTTAGCAACTTAAATATTAGGAATTTAGAACATAACAATTAAAAAGAAAGTTATTCAAAAAAAAAAAGAAATTAACATCAGACCTCCCAAGATTCCTTTAGGCATTTTCAAGGTGCTTTAGTTCCCCCCCCCCCTTTTTTATTCCCAAATTAAAAAAAGTTGAAAAAAAAATTGTCATATCAAAATTTTGTCAGAGCACACACAGCAACAAGATATTACAAAAAAAAATAGCCCAAATCAAAGATTTTAAATGGAAGCAGAACATGTTTATTTCACAGTGGTAATTTTACTATTTAAAACTTCTGGGATTTTTGGGTTAGCTAGAAATGTTAGATGGATGGAATTTTGACTCCCTGGTGATACTAGAGTTCTTGAGGATGGTCGGAAAGAGAGGAAATTGGAACAAGCTCACCGGTTGCATCAGCCGAAACACTGGGTCGGGTGCTCCAGTCACGTCGGTTGGGCGTCGTTGCGGTGCATCCGAGCTTTAGTCGCTATGGCACGTAGCATCGGGGACACTGGACGTCATCTTGAGCTGTAGGTGTGGGCAGAGAGGAGGCGTTGGTGTTGAACGATGTCATGACTCGACCACATCGACATGGCAATTTCAGGTTGCTGAATAGCGCCGTGTGTAAAGGTGTAAACGCGAGGCCAAAAGGGGCATGAGGCCGCAGAAAACGATTTACGGAGAACTCAACTTTTCATGGCATAGGACGGGTGGATGTGCAGGAGGAACTTGAGCCGACATTGTAGAGGCATGCGCCGCCTGGCGTGATCGTTAAAACTCAGTTGAAATGAAACATTAAATGAAATATGTAACCAGAAGAAATTAAACAAATTGCGATGGTGATCTCCATGACGTTCTGGCCCCCTGGCCTACGGGTCCTCGTAGAAAAAAAAAGACAAAGCTGTTGCGCTGTACCGATAAAAGTCCTTTTTCGAATCACACACGTCTGCACTCCACCAGACCACGACTCCCAAAAAAATCAGCTTTCTCCTCGCTCACGCGGGGCTACGCAGAGACGCCAGCGACGTGGAACAATCAGAGCATGCCATCTCTGCCTCGGAGGTTTGAGAACATTCCAGCGAGTTCCGGCCCGTGAAACACGAACGAGGGGGGAAGGAAAGGAAGATGAAGAAAATGGCGGCTAGCGACCGGTAAGAAGCTTCTACACGCGGAAAAGAAACGAACATGGCCGAGAAGAAACGCAGGCAAGATCGGCCATCTTGAAATGGGAAAAAAAACTTAATTGATCAAAAAGGCATTAAAAACATTATTAAATTTCCTAAAATTTTAGCGGGAGATAGCTAATCGTCCGAGACAACCCTGGGTAAAATTTGGAGTAAAAATTTAAATTAGAAGAGAGTAAAAATAATTAAAAACCGGACATGAACAAGAGATTATGGCAAGAAGTGAGTTAGGCTATTGAAGAGAGAAGGAAACGTAATAGTCAGCAGAAAATCGGCAGAATTTACATGATAATTAAAATTACACCTCCGGAGACAGGGCAAACAAAGGCAGAATTAATTTAAAGAAAAGGTAATTATTTAGAAAGTCCCAACAAAAAAAAAGGGGTAATTAGTAGTAATTTAAAAAGGCAAGCTATTGAGCTATACAAGAAGAGTCACCCAGACCATTATATCTCCTGACAAAAGGTATTTAAATTAAACTTCCAAGTTAATTACAAGCATTAGAAAATAAATTATTAATGGTTAAAACAATTAAAATAAAAATTACTGCATTTGATTTGTAAAAACATAATCCCCCCCCCAAAAAAAAACAAAATACAACATATTATCCTTCCTTCTCCCCCAAAAAATTTTTTACGAAGTAAAAAATTTTTCGTGGAGAAGCCAGGAACAGACTGGACAAGTGTCTTGAGAAGCAGCGTATAATTCCATTTTGACAACTAAACCTGGGGAAGACCAGCCATGGCAGCAAGAAAAAATTTGCATAATGCAAAATACCTCAAATAAACATCAAGAACCCGTGTCCCAAGTCAGGACACATAAAAAAAATTTTTAACCCTATACCTACAAATTCCACAAAAAAAAATCAATCAAAAGGCAAAGTTTTACCTGCACATTCCTTCAGAACAAAAACATACAGTATATATGTAGTACGACATATAAAACATGACAGAACAACATTAAATGAAGACAAAAAGGTAAAAATCTTTGGTACATAAAAGGGTAATACGCAATTCTGACCATGATGATTTAGAGTCCAAGGAAGTGGTCAGTAGCAAAATTTTGTAAAGTCCTCGTATAAGTAGTCACTACGTGGAGTTTGTTGTCACAAGCGTGGGTAAAAATCAGTTCAGAGATTTCCAAAAGTAAATAAAAAGCTAGTCAGTGTCATGTATTGAATACAAGACCACTAGCAGGCAAGGGCGGACAAGTACCTAGGATGTTGAACCACCCCCCTTTCAAAGAAAGCTGAGAAAAAAAAAATTTTTGACAGGGGCATGACAATCCCAAATTTGTAGAGAAAGAAAAACCCAATTAATGCATCAAATTAGAGGTTAAGTTGGTAAAAACATTAGGAGACAGGAGATAAATGATCCCTGAACAACCCCACATCCAGCAGCAATTGGTCTGAGTACAATAGGCTAAACACCAGCCCAATTGTGACCCAAGATCAATTACCACCAAACATGGAGGTTAATTCAAGTGACCAAGAAGGCTCTAGAAACACATCTGGACACTAATCATTTTCTCCAAAGAGGAAAACAAAACAAAACAAGGTAATTTTAAGAAAACAACCCAAACCAGCATGAATAACTTAAAGCAAACACCCCCCCCCATTTAACAAAAGGTAACCAGAAGGTTGGTAGTAACAAAAGAATTACTTATTGTAAACAAAGTGAGAAAAAAAAAATTTGAACCCTAAGTTTCTTAGATAAAGGCCCTGGGATTGTCTACACCAGCAAAGTTAACAACTTTAAAATTTTCCTCAAGCCATTACAGAGAGAACAAAAGTTTGAACCCAGAAATTTCTGCACTGATTTGACAATTCCAGTACAAGTTTTTTTTTTTTTTTTTTTTTTTTTTTTTTGACATAATCAGGTAAAAAGTATTTTAAGAAAACTTTCATGTGGTTATACAGTAATAAAAGGTAAAAAAAAAAAAAAATATCACATGAATTATTGCAATGGCCCTTAGCCATACACAATTTGTACTACCAAAAAGGGTACTACATCAGATTATAACACTTACACAAAAACATCAAACCAAAACAAAATATTTACTTCAATAGAAACTTGTATAAGGAATGTAACAACATATAACACAGACTGTGCAGGTAAAATTTGATTGATACCAACAAACAAGTAAACAAAACACCCCACCCACAGGAAACTAAAAGTAAACGAAAAAGGTAAACACAAATGCGAACACTAAAAAAAAAATACAATACAGTAAAAGCTCGATTATCCGGCATCCAAGTAACCGGAAAGCTCAAGTAACCGGAAAATTTTCAGCTTCCCTCTATTTCTTTTTTGTGTCTTCTCAAAAGATTGATTAGTACGGTGGCCCCTCCTCTCCAGCTGTCCAAACAGTACGGTGGCAACAGGTGCAAATTTCCAATTACCAGAGAATACTAGTATTTCTATAAATTACAATGGTGTGTTTAAAAATACGAAAGAAAAACAGCCTAAATGATTACAAAATACAAAAAAATAGCATTTCACTGTTGCGTCTGCAAGCACAGAAGGGACAACAAGGAGATAAAACAGTGATCATACTGTTCATTACTATAGCAATATGTTTACATTATTTTCAAAAAGTTCTTTTATATATTTTTTAATGATTAACTCAGAACTATGATATGTTTCATCTTTCGCGCTAAAATAAACACATAGCAGAAATGCTGATTGCAGATTATTTAAATGTAGTGATTCGTGACCTACTTTCCGGCTTAAGCATTCCAATGATTTGACTATGTTATCTCTGAACAGAAACTGAAGAGGAAGGAGGGGGGGGGGGGCAGGAAATAACACTCTATTTATTATTATTATTTTATCACTCTCTTAGTGTAAAGCTTTTAAGCATTGAAAATTGGCAGGTGTTCTTACTTTAATTTATTATTAATCTTCCCAAGGATGCAAAGACATATTATAATAAGTCTTGTAACGTCTTTAAACTCTGCAATATAACATGCATTAGGATAAATTCAATTAAAATCTTGTTACAAAACTGCATAAAAATTGAGCAGTATGCACACGCATAATGCCCCTCTCTCCTCCCCCTCTGGTTTTGCCGGCGAATGTTTCTATCTTTTTTTTTACAAGCTCAACTATCCGGAATTTTCACTTATCCGGCATTCGACGCTTCCCGTGCTTTCCGGATAGTCGAGCTTTTACTGTACTAAAATGACACCAAATTCAAAAAGGAAAAAAAATGATTCGCAAATAAAAGACCCAGCACTACTTTTTAATTACAAAGCCAAATTGATCACGTGGCCTAAGATTATACCCATGACTACTAGTGGAGCTAGACAGGCCTGGAGAAATCGAAGATGGGGTTGCGGCATCAATATCATCACCATTTGAACTTAAAAAGGAAACAGGGGACACAACAGTATCTCAAAAAATCAGTATCAGGTTCTGCATCAGACAGGGCTACAACAGGCGGCATAGGAGAAGCTTGAAAACTACCAAAACTGTCATCCCAAGTGGGATCATAAGGAAGAAAGGGGTTTGGGTACTCTTTCAACATCTTCGCTTCCTAATCCTCAGTTGAAGACGAAGGGGTAGACTCGGGTAAAACAGACTCAGGAGTGTGTGGCAAGATGTTATTACTAGTAGGAAAAACATCTCTATCAACAACTTTAAAAATTCTATTGACATGTACCTTTTGAACATCTGAAGGGTTAGTTAAAAGAGAAATCAAAAATAAAACAGGAGAACATTGCTTTAAAACGCGATAGGGACTCTTATTGAATTTACAAAGCTTTTTTGACAAATTAGGTTTATGTGCAGGTGTGTGTAAGAAGACAGTGTCACCAACTTTAATGTCTTTTAAGTTAAATTTTGTAGGAGCAGAGTTAGCTTGGTTATGAGAGGCAACTTCAAGGCGATCTTTAATTATTGGAAAAGTGTTCTGGAGATTGGTGACAATTTCCTGAGCATAGGATCTAGTGTCGGCATATGTCCTGAATTTAGATGAAAAAATCAGGTCATATGGCAACACCAGATCTCTACCATAGGTGAGAAAAGCAGGAGTGTTTTGAATAGTTCTGTGGTAGGCGGTGCGAAAGGCCAGCAAAGCAAAAGGAACCTGTTCGCACCAATCCTCCTGAGTTTCACTAACCAAATGACTTAAAGAGTCTACTAAAACCTTGTTCAACCATTCAACGACCCCGTTGCCTTGCGGATTATAGGCTACAGTGTGCATTTTCTTGATTCCTAGGACCTTATAGACTTCCTCCATTGCCTGCGAGAGAAAATTGGACCCCCTGTCTGAGTACAGCACCTCCATAATGCCATGTCTGGAAATGAAGTCCACTAAAACCCTAGCTACTGTGGCACTTTGAATGTCTTTAACAGGGTAAGCTTCAGGAAATCTAGTAAAATAATCAGTAATTACAATTAAAAATTTCTTCCCATGTTTAGAGGTAATGAAGGGACCAACCGCATCAATCGCACATTTCTGGAAAGGTCTATCAACAGTGGGGATCTCCTGGATGGGAGCCTTTTGACCTTTTTTGAAACCACGTCTTTGTAAACAAGAATGGCAAGACATCACATAATTTTTAACATTACGGTAAAGACCTACCCAAAAAAAGTTTTGCCTGACCCGAAGCAATGTTCGAGAAAGACCTGGATGCGCAACAGTTTTGTTGTCATGGCAGGCTTGAAGAACTTCCTGAACAAGAGATTGAGGGACAACAAGTCGAATATTGGAAAAATTTGCATCAGTAGATTAGCAAACAAGAACATTTTGTTGAAAAAAAAAATTTATTTGACTTGTGAATGAAAAAGGGATCTTGCGAAATATTACTCGCCATCTTTTGGCAAAAAGAGTCTTCCTGTTGTAATTTAATTAAGTCCTGGTCAGGCAAAGGTAAAATTTCACACTTAAATGGAACATTATCAACAACGTTAACTTCTCTAGAAAGAAAGTCTGCCATTAAATTTAACTGTCCGGGTTTGTGTACAATAGTATAGTCATATTGTTGTAACGTCATAATCCAACGAGCTATGCGAGAGGTGGGATCCTTCAATTTAAAAAGTTGCGAAAGTGACTGTTGGTCAGAAATAGTTACATGAGTGCCATAAATGTACTGTTTAAATTGATTAATACCAAAAACCACAGCAAGGGCTTCCTTCTCCACAACAGAATAATTTATTTCAGCGGCAGAAAATTTTTTGGAAGCAAAACAGACTGGGTGCGGAAAACCGGCTTCATCCTCTTGTGTGAGCACAGCGCCCATGGCGAACTTGCTCGCGTCAGTACAGATAGAAAAGGGCTTATTGAAATCTGGTAATTTTAAGCAAGGTTCTTTCGTTAAATCAGACTTAATTTGGTCAAAGGCATCTTGTTTGAGATCCCCCCAGGAAAATTTTACAGAGTCTTTAGTTAAATTGGTTAAAGGGAGAGCTTTTAAGGAATAATTACTGATGAATTTTCTATAAAATCCAGTCAGGCCTAAAAATGAGCGAACTTGTTTTCTGGTTTTTGGAACAGCAGCATTGAGAATAGATTTGATGTTATTAGGATCTGGCATTACTTTACCCTCCGTTACTCTATGTCCTAAATACGTAATTTCATTTTTTGCCAAAGCACACTTTTTGGGTTTAAGTTTTAGGTTTGCATCAGTTAGACGCTGAAAAACGAGCTCGAGCCTAGACAGATGATCTTCGAAGGTAGTTGATGCCACAACCACATCATCAATATAAACACCGATTTGGAAGTTGGATAGTCCGGATAACACAACGCCCATTAAACGCTGGAAACTAGCACTCGCGTTTTGCAAGCCAAATGGCATCCGTTTGAAGTGAAAGAGGCCCTCCTCTGTAGTAATATCCGTGAGATAAGCATTGTCTGGATGCATGAACATTTGATGAAAACCTGACGTCAAATCCAAGGAAGAGAAAAATTTAGCCCCAGAAAGAAAATCTATCATGTCTTGCAAATTCGGAAGAGGGAAATTATCTGGTATGGTCTTGGCATTAAGCTTACGGAGATCGGCCACCAGGCGAAATGATCCATCCGCTTTTTTGACCAGAAGGACTGGCGCAGCATAACTGCTGGTCGATGGTTCGATAATGCCAGCCTCCAAAAGAGTTTGAATCTGCCTCTTCATTTCAGGCTTGAGGTGGTAAGGGACACGATAGGGCTTAGAACGAACCGAAATGTCATCTGTAAGGTGTAGACGGTGTTGAATGATGGGGCAGGCGCCCAAGTCGGAGGAGTTTAATGAAAAAACAGACTTATATTTGGACAAAAGAGCAATCATATCATTCCGTTGAGATTCGTCGAGATGGGATAAATCTATGTCCTTAGCCCACTGGCCAAAATCATCTGAACCAGCTTGTTGTTCTACTGAGTTGACTTCGTCAGAAATTTTATTTAAATGGATAGGGGTAATATTAACTATTTTCATATTCTTATTTAAGGTAATGGAATCATGGGTAAGATTAATAACTTGAATTAAACACAGACTATTATCATTGATGGTGGAAATAGCATTGGCAACAAGAAAGGAAGTTAAATTTGTAACAGGATTAGGTTCAATTATTACAGTAGAATTAATGAAAGAGGGATCACAGTTTGGAATAGTCACAAAAAATCTCTTTTGAGAATAAGCGGGTAAAATGATCTTAGCGGGCAACTTGCCAAAAAGAGAAAAGTCAACATCGGGATCAACATCATCATGTGCACTTGGCACGACAGCATTCAGAGAAAACGGGGGATGTTCATGCGTCCAGACCACACTAATGTCATCATTAAATAAAATACAGTTGTCACAATCGATATGAAATTTGTAAGTCTTTAGAAATGTGGTGTTGTCACTATATTATCACTTTTCTTTGGTTAATAATTAATGTAATTTACCTCCACCCAGAACGTTTTAGTAATTTAAGATCTTTCTAGTTAAAAATTTAAATAACCACTGTGTAATTTCTTACTTTTGGGGGGCTGTTAATTATTTATTTTGTTTTGGCAGTGTAAAGTTTTCCCTTTTGTTTACTTTTTTTTGTGATTAAATTTTCTCTTCACCGGCCGTTTTTTGCCTTCAGGGTGTTTAAAATTAATGTTCACCTTTTAATTGCCGTTCTGTGGGTAATCAGCACTTTAAAATATAGTGGCTATACTTCATATCTCACTTTTCATTAAAGTTGTTTTGATGGGATTTTTTTTATTTTAAATTAATTTTCGTAACTTCCCGTAATCCTGCTTTTCCTTTTATTTTATTACTTTATTTCACCCGTTAGGCATCTTCCTGTGAATTTTCAATAATTTTTTTCATCTTTTAAGTTTTGCTTACAATTTCATGCTATTGCATCATTTTCTGTGCCTGTTGCATCAGATCTCAGAGAGGACGCTATCTTTCCCGCGCTTTTCCTCCGAAATTGTTCTAGAAGCTTCTTTTTCCCCCCTCTTGCAGTCCAGATCGGACTATCCCGGAATGACTTTAGGTGCACTCTCTGCTCTGATTGGCTGAGGGTAGCGGTCCCGGAGTGAGGAGGAGAGGCAAGCGCGCGATTTTTGGGGAGTTACGCTTGGAGATGCAGAGGATGTAGGTGCGTCTTGTGGCTCTAGGAGCAAATTGAACGTTTCTTGATAACCCCAAGCCTGGGTGACCAAGACTGACACCGATGATGTTGCCTTAAGCAACAAGTTACCACAAAAATCAAAAGGCTCCTGTGCAAGAGATTCCTGTTGTTGATCGCCCATTTCAGAAATGTGCAATTGATGCAGTGGGTCCTTTTATGACTTCTAGAAATGGCAATAAATGGCTCCTGGTAATCTCTGACTATTTTACAAGATATCCCGAAGCTTATCCTGTCCCTGATATTCAAAGTTCAACAGTTGTAAAAGTTTTAATTGATTTTATTTCACGTCACGGAATAATGGAAGTGTTATATTCGGATAGGGGTTCAAATTTTATTTCTAAGGCTATGGCGGAGGTGTATGACATCTTGGGTATTAAAAAACAACACACTGTGGCTTATAATCCGCAAGGAAATGGTTTAGTGGAGAGGTTGAACAAATGTCTGATTGATTCGTTAAGTCATCTAGTACTCGAATCTCAAGAAGATTGGTGTGAACAGGTTCCCTTAGCTCTATTAGCTTTTCGTACTGCCTACCACCGCACCATCAAGGAATCTCCTGCTTTTCTAACTTATGGTAGAGATCTGTTGATGCCATATGATCTGGTTTTCTCTTCGAAATTCAGATCATATGCTGATACTAGATCCTACGCTCAGGAGATAGTCACCAATCTTCAACGTACCTTCTCTGTCGTCAAGACCAACCTAGAAAAGGCTTCGTATGCTCAGGCTCATCCTCCTACCTCTAACTTTTACTTTAAAAACATTAAAGTCAGTGATACTGTTTATTTACACGTTCCCGCTAGCAAGCCACATTTAACTAAGAAGCTATGTAAATTTAATAAGGGTCCTTATAGAGTTTTAGAACAACTTTCTCCTGTCTTGTTTAAAATTTCTCTCATTTCGAATCCCTCAGATACTCAAGTTGTACATGTAAATCGCATTTTTAAGGTTATCGACAGGGAAGTTTTTCCAACACCAGATAGTCAAATTTTGTCTTCTCTGCCTCCAGTGATTCCAGAGCCTGCCACTAGCCCTACTCAAGAAAGTTCAGAGGATAGGTTAATAAGAGAATACCCTTGTCCCCTTTTACCGCTAGATTTGTCTTGGGAAGCTGATACTATCTACATGCCACCTCCTGTAGTTACAACAGAAGTAGATATGACAGATTCACAACTAGATACCTCGTTTGATTTTTTTCGGGATACCTCAGTATCTCCAGTTTCCTTTTTAAATTCTCCTCATTCTGATATTGATGATTCTGATGCCCAACCAACATCCACCTTTTCTCCTATTCGCACTAGATCCATGCCTAAACATGGATATTGTCTCAGACCCAGGGATGCTTTTGGATTTGTCAAGAAGTAGTTTTACATTTTTGCGCAGAAATTTTCTTCGAGGTTGTGCCATATAATTTTACTATATATATTTTTTCATTTTTAGTGTTAGCATCTGTGTTTTCTTTTTATATACAAATTTCTTTTATGGGTATTTTTGGGGAGTGTGAAATACACTATTTTATGTTTAATGTTTGACCTGCCAAAAGGTAAACTTGCACATTCTTTTAGTTATGTGGAAACAAGTAACCACATGTGATTTGTTCATATTTTTATTGCATTCCTATTATACCAAAGATTTTTTTTTGTTGCATATATGTATTGTATTTTACTGATTGTTATCTGTATATGGCCAAGGGGTCATGTGCAATGTGTGAAATACTTGGTTACACTAAGTAACCACCTCCTAATTGTGTCTACCTGAACAGCACAGAATTTTTTTTTTTTGAGGTTTGATAAGTCCTCATCAAACCCTCCTGTGTAGGAAATTTATGGTTGACAAATTTTGTGCGAGCAATCTCTTCTCTTCCTCTTGTAGTAAATTTTAATTGCTGTAGATAGATTTGGCCAATTTATCTGCCTTTTGTACTTAGTTGGGTGTCCCAGTAACTTATAACCAGTGTCATATCTCTTATTTTGCTCTTTTTTTTTTAAATTTAAACATGTAGTTTAGATAATTTTAAATGGGACACTTGGGAATGGTTAGTGACTTGTGGGTTCCTGCAGGCCTTCGTGGTCACTTGGATTTCTTTCTGTGTTTGGTTCTGGATGACAGTTGGGTCTTGTTGGGCTGGTGTTTAGTCCGCTGTACCCCCTTCATCCATTGCTGAGTGCAGGGGAATTCAGAGATCATTCCTCTGTGTAATTGGGTAATTAATTTAAGTAACTGTCTAAAACCAATTAAGGCAATGTCTCTCCTTAATTAAATACTGTTTACTTTTAATTTTTTTTTCTTGCCTCTTCACTGCTTAAGTTAAATATGTATCTTAAAAGTTGTTTCAAAATCATAATTTTGCTGAGATTGTCTTGCCATGGTCAACACACTTCTGAAATTTTGGCTTGTTGTTTTGTCAAAATTCTGGTAATTTCTCACCTGCAATGTGGTGATGTTGCTGTTTGAATTTCTGTGCTGTTTTACTTAAGATTGTGTCAAAAATTACTAATTACGTCCCATTACCAAATGTGTCGTGTTATGGCTACTGATTCTTCGGACATTAAACATCTCAGTAAGCCACTTCAAAAATTGGTGTTCTGCGTCATCGTTATTTGGTGTTATGTACTTAAATGTTCTCGAGATCTTTGTGTATGGTTAATATGTGTTTTCTGTTAAATGTGCGGAATGTGCAAGTAATGTTGTTTTTGGCTGGGTCTTTAGGAAAATTTTTCTTACGTTTTTACTTTTATATGTTGGGTGTGTCAAATTTTTGTTTGTGTGGTATTAATAGCCACGCTTAGGTTGTTTCCTCACCTATTGGTGGGATGTTAGAATTTTTTCAGTGCGCGTTATTTTGCCTTGATATTTTCTTCGCCACTGTGTTTGGTCCTGTGCATAGGTCAGTATAAGTGGTTATTTTATTGGTGTTTGGGTTTGTCTATACACTCACTGCACTTTTCTAGTTTAATGTATTGTTTACAAAAAAAAAAAAAAATTTTTTAGCGTGTAAAAAAAAAAATTTTTTTTTTCTCCAAACGGGGAGGATATGTGGTGTTGTCACTATAATATCACTTTTCTTTGGTTAATAATTAATGTAATTTACCTCCACCCAGAACGTTTTAGTAATTTAAGATCTTTCTAGTTAAAAATTTAAATAACCACTGTGTAATTTCTTACTTTTGGGGGGCTGTTAATTATTTATTTTGTTTTGGCAGTGTAAAGTTTTCCCTTTTGTTTACTTTTTTTGTGATTAAATTTTCTCTTCACCGGCCGTTTTTTTGCCTTCAGGGTGTTTAAAATTAATGTTCACCTTTTAATTGCCGTTCTGTGGGTAATCAGCACTTTAAAATATAGTGGCTATACTTCATATCTCCCTTTTCATTAAAGTTGTTTTGATGGGATTTTTTTTATTTTAAATTAATTTTCGTAACTTCCCGTAATCCTGCTTTTCCTTTTTTTTTATTACTTTATTTCTCCGGTTAGGCATCTTCCTGTGAATTTTCAATAATTTTTTTCATCTTTTAAGTTTTGCTTACAATTTCATGCTATTGCATCATTTTCTGTGCCTGTTGCATCAGATCTCAGAGAGGACGCTATCTTTCCCGCGCTTTTCCTCCGAAATTGTTCTAGAAGCTTCTTTTTCCCCCCCTCTTGCAGTCCAGATCGGACTATCCCGGAATGACTTTAGGTGCACTCTCTGCTCTGATTGGCTGAGGGTAGCAGTCCCGGAGTGAGGAGGAGAGGCAAGCGCGCGATTTTTGGGGAGTTACGCTTGGAGATGCAGAGGATGTAGGTGCGTCTTGTGGCTCTAGGAGCAAATGAACGTTTCTTGATAACCCCAAGCCTGGGTGACCAAGACTGACACCGATGATGTTGCCTTAAGCAACAAGTTTCTAAAAAAAAAAAAGCCTACGATGGATCCTGTGTAATTATTAAATTTTTTTTGGGTGAAAGAGCATCCCAACGCCAGCCCAGTCCTGCCTGATGCCACATCTGAAATGAAGATCTGCTAGATACAACCACCTGTATGCCCCGCCGATGGAGATGCTGAATTAGTGAGATTGCTTCCCACTTACCCCCGGAGCAGGTAACCATCAGCAAGCCAAAATTTCGGAGCATGGATTTGCCGTTCCGGCACTTGTGCTGACGGTGCTTCTAGATGCCACCCTGATCCCAAGCCACCGATGGTTTCTGCGCGCCTGCAAATGGTGAGGTACCATTTTCCATTTTTATTGCATTTCGGCAAGCATCCCGGCCGTCATCTTCAACCACATGGGACTGTCGCTGGGGCGATCCACAGGAGTCAAAGATGAATGACAGACGCGGAGGAGAGCGGTGCTGACGTGGGCGTGCTTCTGCGCCATTTTTTTTCTCTCCCCTTTAATTTTTTTTTTCTTAAATGTACCCCCCCTTTTTCCTTTTACTTTTGTTTAGGTGTCATTTTGTTTTTTTTCTTTTGAGCCTATATTTTTTGTTTTGTTTAAATTTCTTTTGACCATCGGTCTTTCTAAAAAAAATTATAAAATAGGGATTGAATGTATTTTGTTGAAATGTACCATTCTGTAAAGTGTTAATTCCCATACAAGAGTAGCATCTAAGCTAAAATTTTGTAAATTGTGAATTTCAAGCAAAACATGATTTTCTACTGAATTTAAATTTTTGGTTTGCAACCATGGGTACCCAGGGGTTATACATTTTTATCTTTTACCAACATCTATGAGTGCTACCTGATCTCTTTTGCAGCACTGGAGCAGGTGTTAATTTGATCAAAATCTTTAGTAATTGTTTTAATTAAGCTGTGTGTTGTGCCATAGAAATGTGTGTAAATTTTCACCTCTTGTTTCACGGTTCATTGTTATTTGCTGCTGAGACTTGCTTAAATAGTTAAGGTATTCATTGTGCTGCATATTAAGTTTAAATATTTTTTTTACTTGATCTAATATGTTAATTGGTTAAATAAAATGTTTCAATCCCATCCTTTTGGTTCTCTTTACTTGGACAACGATCAACACTAAGGGCGGCAAGAAAAATCCTGGGTTATTGTCATCATTCATAACAACGCATTACTGCTTTGTTTTCCTTTTTTTTTTTTTGCTGTGAAATTTAATTGTGGTGTTCTAAAGAGGAAACACACTACAGAAAATCCAGTCCCAAAATGACATCAAAGTTAGGAGAAAGAAAACTCTGAGCAACCAAAAAATTACACGAAAACGGGGTGTTACAAATGTGCAACTCAGTTTGAATTAATTTTGGGGTGACTATGTCAAAACCCGTGAGCGCTTTTAAAGAGAGGTGAGAACTATCAAATTCCTTGAAGTCAATAAGAATATTAAAAACATTAGAAGAAATTAAATTAACACTGGCACCAGAATCTATGAGTGCACGAAACTTAAAATTGCCAAAGTTAACATCAATTATGGGTAAAGAACTCGACACACTTACTACAGGTTGCACAGCGGGATCAAACGGGGAATTAATGGAGTGTTGTGATCCAGACCAACCTCCCCCCAAATTTAGTTTAAATTCCCATCATTAACCCCACTCTGATCAGAGCCTGAAGCATTGGCAGGAGCCTGATTTTCCTGACGAGGCCTGTGTTGGGATCTAGCAGCCTGGTCACGTTGTTTTTTCCGACAATCTCTCGCATAATGTCCTGGGCGGTCACAATAAAAACAAGTTATGTTACGTTGAGTGCGGGCAGGTTGGGAAATTCGCTGCGGAGGAAAAGATTGCGGGATAAAACTCTGCGACTGCATTTGTGATAACTGAGCGTGCATCGCAGCCATCTGGCTGGTGAGCAATTCAAGGCTTTTTGCATAGGAGTCCGTGGTGGCCTTAAGGAGCCTCTCAAAATCGCCTTCCACAATCTGGGAACGTGCCGTTATGGCATTTATGTCTGACAGGTGGCATTGGAGTGCCACTTCCACATGTTTCGCGACCTGTACCGCCTCGACAAAAGTTTTAGGGTCTACAACAACAACCTGGGCCTTAATGTTTGGGAGAAGACCCGCTTTGAATTGTGAAAGGAGCATTTCCTGAGAAAAACTCTGAGGTATAGAGTCCGAGGAATTTACGGGATTTTTGAGGGCCTTATGGGCAATTCCTTCCAGCCTAGTGGCGTAATCACGCACTGTTTCCCCAAAATTTTGCTTACAGGACGTTAATTTTTCTATGTCCTGGGCCAAGGATCCCGCTTCTGCAAAGTGTGCCATGAAGCGGTCCTTGAACACCTTCAAGGTTAGACCATCAATTGCCTCTAAGGTAGAAGTGTAAAATTGGAGAGCAGCACCCTCCATTTTCAACTTTGCGACTGCCAAGGCCTGGTCATCCGTCCAGGCCGCCAAGGGCTGAATTAGGGAAAGGGAGTGAAAAAATTTTGAGCAATTGCTACCAGACAGTGTTGGGAGCATGCCGATAAAAGCCGGACCTGGCAATGCCGCCGCCCTAGCACCTTCTTCTAGGGCCATACTGGGACTTAGGAAAAAAAAAAATTGAAACACCCCAAAATAAAAGTTAACCACCCAATAAGCTTCTCAAGACAGTCACCAGTTACAAAGAGAGATGTAAATGCATCAAAAAATGAAAATTTTCTGTATCCATTTCACCTTATTCAACACACACAAGATTGGAAGGAGAGGTCACGGCACCATTTGTAGTATTTGCTACCACTGCCGTGAAAATTAGTTTAGCTAAGTTAAAATTTTGATTTCTAATTAAGCAAGTTACCAAAACAGAGTTAAGATTTGACCATGCGTTGTGTCTACAGTAATTAGTTAAATAACCCAAAGTTCTCAGCCTTGCCTGATGTGTGTGTTAGAAGTGTGGTAAAATAAACACAGAGACAAATAGAAGATCACCAACTCAATTTATTCATGCACAACACAACAATACAATAGGGTCGGAAACTTGGCATTTTGGGCACAATTGATATTCATTAAAAAAAATAAGCTTAGGATTTGTGGCATATTCCTTAGGATCTCTGAAACATATAATTTGGGTACCCAAGTTTATGTATACATAAATAATTCAGACCTTTTGCACATTCGTCATTAAGATGAAATAAAATGGAAACCATCATTACAAAAAAAAAACAAAATTTGACTGGCCTGATGAGCCCCTCACAACAATCCCTAGGCCAAACCCATACAGGACCTTAAGGTCCAAAAAAAAAAAAAAATTTCTTTCAAACCCCTTACTTGTAACTACATTTAGCAACTTAAATATTAGGAATTTAGAACATAACAATTAAAAAGAAAGTTATTAAAAAAAAAAAGAAATTAACATCAGACCTCCCAAGATTCCTTTAGGCATTTTCAAGGTGCTTTAGTTCCCCCCCCCTTTTTTATTCCCAAATTAAAAAAAGTTGAAAAAAAAATTGTCATATCAAAATTTTGTCAGAGCACACACAGCAACAAGATATTACAAAAAAAAAAAATAGCCCAAATCAAAGATTTTAAATGGAAGCAGAACATGTTTATTTCACAGTGGTAATTTTACTATTTAAAACTTCTGGGATTTTTAGGTTAGCTAGAAATGTTAGATGGATGGAATTTTGACTCCCTGGTGATACTAGAGTTCTTGAGGATGGTCGGAAAGAGAGGAAATTGGAACAAGCTCACCGGTTGCATCAGCCGAAACACTGGGTCGGGTGCTCCAGTCACGTCGGTTGGGCGTCGTTGTGGTGCATCCGAGCTTTAGTCGCTATGGCACGTAGCATCGGGGACACTGGACGTCATCTCGAGCTGTAGGTGTGGGCAGAGAGGAGGCGTTGGTGTTGAACGATGTCATGACTCGACCACATCGACATGGCAATTTCAGGTTGCTGAATAGCGCCGTGTGTAAAGGTGTAAACGCGAGGCCAAAAGGGGCATGAGGCCGCAGAAAACGATTTACGGAGAACTCAACTTTTCATGGCATAGGACGGGTGGATGTGCAGGAGGAACTTGAGCCGACATTGTAGAGGCATGCGCCGCATGGCGTGATCGTTAAAACTCAGTTGAAATGAAACATTAAATGAAATATGTAACCAGAAGAAATTAAACAAATTGCGATGGTGATCTCCATGACGTTCTGGCCCACTGGCCTACGGGTCCTCGTAGAAAAAAAAAAGACAAAGCTGTTGCGCTGTACCGATAAAAGTCCTTTTTCGAATCACACACGTCTGCACTCCACCAGACCACGACTCCCAAAAAAATCAGCTTTCTCCTCGCTCACGCGGGGCTACGCAGAGACACCAGCGATGTGGACCAATCAGAGCATGCCATCTCTGCCTCGGAGGTTTGAGAACATTCCAGCGAGTTCCGGCCCGCGAAACACGAACGAGGGGGGAAGGAAAGGAAGATGAAGAAAATGGCGGCTAGCGACCGGTAAGAAGCTTCTACACGCGGAAAAGAAACGAACATGGCCGAGAAGAAACGCAGGCAAGATCGGCCATCTTGAAATGGGAAAAAAAACTTAATTGATCAAAAAGGCATTAAAAACATTATTAAATTTCCTAAAATTTTAGCGGGAGATAGCTAATCGTCCGAGACAACCCTGGGTAAAATTTGGAGTAAAAATTTAAATTAGAAGAGAGTAAAAATAATTAAAAACCGGACATGAACAAGAGATTATGGCAAGAAGTGAGTTAGGCTATTGAAGAGAGAAGGAAACGTAATAGTCAGCAGAAAATCGGCAGAATTTACATGATAATTAAAATTACACCTCCGGAGACAGGGCAAACAAAGGCAGAATTAATTTAAAGAAAAGGTAATTATTTAGAAAGTCCCAACAAAAAAAAGGGGGTAATTAGTAGTAATTTAAAAAGACAAGCTATTGAGCTATACAAGAAGAGTCACCCAGACCATTATATCTCCTGACAAAAGGTATTTAAATTAAACTTACAAGTTAATTACAAGCATTAGAAAATAAATAATTAATGGTTAAAACAATTAAAATAAAAATTACTGCATTTGATTTGTAAAAACATAATCCCCCCCCAAAAAAAAAAAACAATACAACAGTATTTGGCTTATGTAAGATAAGTTATAACTTTACAAGGACACAGCTAATCCTTTGTTTATGGTGATACTAATATAATAAAAGTTCACTTGGATATTAAACACTGAAAATGGCTTGGCTAATGTACAGAAGCTCTTATTGTGTAAAAGCTAAAATATAAAATGATTAAACATAAGGATATTTCTTCCCACATAAATAATTAATCTAATAATTCTTGCATATACTTTAATAATGTAATAAGTATATTGTTTTTGCATGTTACACCCCCCCCCCCCCACACACACACACACATACACACACCTATCTAAATATTTCACATAAAATATACATGTTAAGACATATCCTTCACTTTCTAATTTCACAAAGGAAAAACAAATACACTTGAAAAAAAAATGTTTTACTATTTTGGGTTGAACATTATTTAAAAAGAAAAAATCTCACTATTAACAGAAATGAGAAAAAAATCAATTTCAAGTAATCATTAAAATTTGTAAAAGGTAAAAATTAATGAAATTAGTAAAAAGTAAAAACAACTTACAACAAGTAGGTTCAGTTAATTTCAACCTTTCTGTTACAGCATGAAGTTCCAGAGGAGTAAACTGATAAACCTTCATCTTAGATATAACTATGTCTCCTATAACAATACAAATAAAATTAAACTTTCAACATACTAAGTAACTGTAAAACTAGTCAATTGATGTGAAGCTTTTGTTTTGATGTTTCTAATTGATGTTGAGAGCAAGCAGTATTATAATACCTCATTGGGATAAAAATAAAATTAATTGAAGGAAATAATGTTAGGGAGAAACATAGTGATTTAATAGTAGCAAAAATAATAAATAGAATCGGATTTATAGAAAAAATATTTTTCTTGGCTATCAGAATTTGGAAAAAGAAATATAGGCGTACACACACACACACACACACACACAAACACACACATATATATATATATATATATATGAGACGTCAGATATTTCAAGTAAGCTTCAGAGTTAAGGCAGGTAATATGGTTTATTGAACATTACAATTAAGTTACAATTTAGAATGAGAAGAGGGGAGGGGAGACGGGTACAAGAATCAGCGTGGACTCATGAAGCAGTTCCAGTGGCAGAAGTCCCCCGATTTTCGATGTGCGGGAGTATTTACGCTTACCACACCACGTGGTCTGCGAAGACACAACTCCTCCTCTCTCTTATCTCTGATCGAACCACACACATTTACCAACATGACCCGCATCCGGAGACACAAGGGCATGGGGACACGTGTACATCTAAAGAACTCAGAATCGACGGCCTGCTGTTTGACAAATAACAAAATAAATAAAACATAGCTCCAGAGCGTGCGTGGCAAGTATGACAGGAAAGTAAAACTTACAGTGAAAGTACCCGCTTGAACATTACCCAAATTACCTTTTTATACATTACAATATCCCCCCCGGCAAAAGAAGTCTGACGAGCAATATCATTGAGGTGGCCAGTCTCTCACTTGCGAGTCAGACGTCCTTGCAACCTAATCTTAAAACTGCGAACTAATCTAATTTTCAAGTTTAGACACCTTAAATTTTTCTGGCTAGAATTCTGGAGTTATGTTGTACAATACTTGAGAGGCAGGATGCAGTTTCTAAAATTTGACAAAACATAATGATGCAATAGTACGAAAATCTTACAATAAAAATAAAACAATGAGTGCGCACAATTTTTTCAAATATCACAAGTAAAATATTTACAACCTAGGTGGGATACAATAATACTGTACAACAATATAGTAATATAATTAAACAAAATGGAATAAACATGGCTGACATTCATTTTCTTTGGCAAATACTTATGGCTTTGGCTTGCATGGCATAAAGTGAATGGAATGAAAATAACTTGCAAAGTTGGCAAAATGAGTTGGCAAAATGGAGTAAATTTATTTAATGTAAAGGCAATGTAAAAAAAAAATGTAAAAATGTGCGTAGTGTGTAGAAAATTTCGAAAACCATAGCTGTGAAACAGCAGTACCATCACACAGGTATGGGGTATAGTAAATACCACTTGTAGGCATTTTAAGTTTGTCCAAACTTTAAACTCTCCATAGTATAACAAAAAAAATGGGTTCAAATGATCCCGAAAAAGGAAGACAATTGTCAACTACGAAAGAGAAAACTTGGCCATTGCCTCATAGCTTCCAAAAAAGGGGAAGAAATGACTCAATAGACAGTTGGGAAAAACTGGGGGATTATTGAGAGGAAGTCCCAGCCTAGTCTAAGTCTAGCTTCATTTATTGTTTGCATAATATCTATAAAATATACAAAGAAAAAAGGTGCAGTTTTACTTACACCGCACACACTCGGACTTGGGGACTTCTTCAATGACTAAGAGAAGCGGGTGACAGAGAAAGGTTGGTAGAAGCATAAAAGAAAAAAGGATAGACGATAGACTTTATGTCGAGTATTCAGGGTTCCAAACCCAACACTTAGAAATTTTGAATACTTTTTTTTTTTCTTTTTTCTATTTTTCTATATATATATATTTTTTTTAAGATCAATTATTGTTAATTAAATTTAATCACTTTCGTGGGCTAGCTTTAATTTGTCAGGTGGGAAATAAGGTCTTAATTTAGAAGAGTGAACTATTTCCGTAGGTTTCTTAGTATGGTAATTAGGTTTATCAATTTCGAATGTAACTGAAGAACATTTGTTTACAATTGAATAAGGACCTGAAAAAGTAGGAGATAATTTACGTGTATTTGGGTAGTTAAATTCTTCATAAATTACAAGATCTCCTGGTTCGAAATTAGCTTCTATGAATTTATTGTCATATCTAATTTTATTTTTATTATGAAATTCTATTGTCCTTTCTTTTGCTAATTTTCGAGCTTCATCAACAGGAGGATAGGTATTTTCCGAAATAGGTGAGTCATATGGCAATTTTCCAAACATTAAATACATGGGTGTAAACTTCGTTACTGAATGAGGTGTGTTATTATATTCACTAATAACCTGCTCTAGTAACTTAGTCCAAGGAATTTTAGAAGGTGAAGAGTTAACTTTACATTTTAATCTAGTAACTATGGATTGATTTACCCTCTCTACTTTTCCATTTGTCTGTGGATGATGAGCTGAAGTTAATAGTTGTTTAGTATTGTAGTTCTTAAGGAATTTTTTAAAACGCGAAGCAGTAAAAGCTGCATTTCTATCACTAAGTATCTTTTGAGGAACTTGAATATTGAATATTTGTTTTAGACAGTTTACATAGGTTTCAGTAGTGACACTTTTCGAAGGAAAGGCCCAAACATATCTTGTCGCATGGTCAATTATTAGATGTAGATATTTTTTTGTTGAATTGTAATAGTTGAAACCTCCTACAGTATCAATAGAAAGACATTCAAAGGGTTTATCAGTAGCAGGTACAGCCTGTAACAAACCAAATTTCTTCTGTTTAGGTTTTTTGTTAAATTGGCAAGTCGAACAATGTTTAACATAATTGGAAATATCTTGAGTCATATGAGGCCAATAATAGGAAGGTGAAATTATACTTAACATTTTTTGAACACCAGGATGGCCAAAATTTTCATGTGCATTTTTCATTAAAGTTTTTCTTAAGCTCATAGGCACCACTATTTTTTTGAATCCTTTCTTATTTATGGTAATTAAATCATTAATGATTTTATATTTAGGACCATGCATATTTTCTGCTAATTGTTGATTTTTAATTTCTTCAGCATCTAACAATAAAACCGAAGGTTGAATTAGTTGGAGATGTTGAGAAGGAGGAATCCTTGATAACATATCAGCTTCGACATTTGTTGAGCCCTTTAGGTACTTTATTTCATAGTCAAACATACTTAATTTAAGGGACCAGCGGAATAATCTTCCTCTTAAATTTTTGACATTTTTTAACCAAACCAATGCCGCGTGGTCAGTATGAATGACGAATTTTTGACCGTGAAGGTAATGATAAAATTTATCAAGGGCATCAACGATAGCCAAACATTCTAATTCAGTTATAGTGTAATTCTTTTCATATGATCGAAGCGATCTCGAATGATATGCAATCGGGTGCAAGATACCTGAGGCATCCGGCTGCTTCAACACAGCTCCAACTGAACAATTTGATGCATCAATAAATACATGGATAGGTAATTTAACGTCGTATAATTGTAACACAGGTTTAGATATCAAAATACTTTTTAAGGTTTCAAAACTTTTCTGACAGTTTGTTGACCAATCCCATTTAGCGTTTTTCTTTAACAAATCATTTAAAGGACGTCTTAATTTTGCATACCGATCAATAAATCTGTTATAAACATTTACAGAACCAAGAAACCTCTGTAGTTCCTTTACGTTAGTAGGTGGCTTCAAATTTTTGATAATTTCAATATTAGCATTATCTGGAGTAATTTGACCTTGTTTAACCTCATACCCCAAAAATTTTATAGTGTCCTTAGCAAAGTTACATTTAGATAATTTCAATTTAATATTTTCCTGCAAACAAATTTGGAAAATAGTTTCTAAATGCTGCATATGTTCTTCCATAGAAGAAGAAAAAACCATTATGTCATCAAAATAATTATAGGCAAATTTAATTTTATATTTATTTAATATTCTTCTCATGACTCTGTTAAATATAGCAGGCCCTGTCTTAATGCCAAATGGCAAGACCTGGAACGTATAGAGACCTGTATTAGTTACAAAGGCTAGTTTTTCAGTATCTTGAGGGTGGATGGGCACATGCCAAAATCCAGACGCCAAATCAAGAGTTGAGAATATTTTCGCCCCACTTAGTTTATCTAATAAGCTGTCAATACGTGGCAAAGGCTCGGCATCATTTTTTACTATATTATTTAATTTACGATAATCCACACACAGTCTAGTTTTGGTACCCTCGTCGCGTTTATACGCTAAAGTGACGGGTGCAGCATAGGGGCTATTGCTTTCCTTAATTAAACCAGCTTTTAATAATTGTTCAATCTGAAAATTAATTTCGTCTTCCTCTTTAGAAGAGGTTCGATAAGGCCTGAGGCAAACGGGTAAGTCAGAAGTTAAATTTATACGTTGAGGTTCTACATTAATACGACCAATATCATATTTATTTTTTGTAAAGATTTTCTCATATTTATTTAATAATTCCTCTAATTTTGGATTGATAGCTTTATAAACAGTCTGAGGGGGAACGCCTTCCTCAGAGGCTTTGCTATCGGTTGAAGAACTGGGTTGATTTAAATGTAGAGACATAGGTAAGGCATCATAATTGTATAAAGGTAATCTAACATTATTTTGAAAAACACATAAATTCACACAATCAATATATAAACAAAACTTTTTACACTCTGGTAAACCCAATATGGCATATGGCAGGCTTGAATATACTATAAAAAATTTTACACACTGAGTAATGTTTCCAATTTCTAAATTAACATAACACACTGTATCAAGTATCAGCAGTCCATCTGCTTGAGTAACATTTAAAGGCGAGACTCTCTGTACTTCTAAATTATATCGTCCAACAAAACTTTGCGGCAAGACAGAGAGTGTAGAACCAGTGTCTATGACACAGGGAACACTTAAAAATTCAAAATTGTCAATTTTGGGTTGAGTTAATTTTTTCCTTAGGTACCCGGGTACAGTAAATAGTCATAAGTTCTCTTCTCGCGAGGTCTCAGTACCATTATTTTGTGAATTTAAAATAGTGGTGTTCGAAGTCATATTCGGGTGAGTCATATTTGGTGCCGCGTATGGGTTTGTCGCAATTTGGTTGTTACTCTTAAAGGGACAATTATGCGCCCAATGGAAAGCATTACTTACCCCTAGCCCCTCACATTTTCTACATGGAGTTCTAGGTAGGGTGCTTTCTTGGTAATTGACATTATTTTGGTGGTGTAAACTTTGAGGACTTTGAGATAGGGGTCGAAAACGGGGCCAATTATTTATTTGGGTTCGCCCTTGGGTTGAATTATGAATTGGTTGACGCCAATTTGGTCGGTTATAAACAGGAGCATGGTAGGGTCTAAAATTCCGAAGCTTGGGTGTAAAGTAACTAGAATTTTGTGCATTATTGGGCGAGGAGGTAAAACTTGCCTGTTGGGGCGGTTCGTGAATTTTAATTAATTTTGACGCTACCTTAAGCCACTCGGTGGCACTACTGGGTGGTTGCAGGGTTAAAAGTGCTCTCACATTACTAGGAAGACCATTGGTCAATCCTTCTAATATTATATTATTAGGTAGCCCCAATTTTCTACCTATTTCTAATTTTTCATGAAAATAAGTTATAAGATTCGAAATTTTTTCTAGTTTTAAATTTGTAAAATCCATGAAAGTAAACACGGTACATGAAATATATTTTTCTCTCAGTATTTCAATCAATTCTTGCCAATTATTACAATTTGCTATGTTATTTATGTATGTTGTTAAGGCAGACCCCTTAAGAAATTTTCCTATATTTTGAAATTTCCAGTCTTCATCTTTATTTTGTTGTAAGCAACACTGTTCGTAATATGCTATCCAACTTTCAAAACTCATATTATCTTCAAAATTAAAGGGGGCAATAAACTCATCACTTTTTTGCAGGGACATAGTGGCAATAGTTTGTGTATTTTCTTTACCATCTAACGACATGCTGAAATTTTTTTCTAAATTTTTACCTGAACGGAGAAGCATTTAATAATTGCATTCAGAATTTTTATTTAGCAACATTAATAATAATACTGCAATAAATTTACAAAACCTTACCTTAATGAAAATACTATATTAATGGGAAAAATGCAGATATATCAATTTTTTTTTTTCATCAACACTAAAATAGCCCTTTAAAATAACACACACACAATTAATAACCATTTAAATATAATACTGTAATGTTCACTTCAACTCTGAAAATATAATTTGCTTACTTCACTTAATCAATATCCACAAGTTGGAATCGTCATTCTTCAACAATAAACAAAACACACACAAAAAAAATATCTTCTCTCACAAGTTCAATGCAGGCAGGAGGAGTTTCGGTCAACCGCAAAAACAAAAATATTCGGCACGGAGAAAAGGGGGAAATAATTCACTAGTTGCACACACTTCTCGTAAGGGGAGGCCCTATGAAGGCAGTGAAATTTCGTCGATTTCCATGGGATTTTCAGAATAGCAGCGGGCGTGCGAAGAAAAAAAAATAAATAAGGAGGCACAGATTTCTGGATGGTAAACACGGTACAGAAAGATGATATCAGATAACGGAGGGCAGGCACTTCTTTAATTTACGTGTCGGCATCAGCGTCGTTAGTCGCTATGGAAAACTCGGGAGCGCAAATTTTTCGATGGGCTTCATGGGAGGATTCGATGGGAGGTCAGGCGAAAGTAGTTTCATCAAAGCAGGGAATGAGAAGTCCAAATATCTGCAGTCGGTGTTGAAATCTCCCAGAGCAGGGCTCGACGAAGTTGGCCGGCGGAGAGCGGACTCAAGGGAAAGGCCATCGGCTGGTCGGCGAAGAGGCGCGCTGCATCTCCTGCGAACGATGGGCGATGAACCCGTCTCCCGGATTATTGAGCGTTAATTTTTTTACGATTTAAAATTTTTAATTGGCACACAGGCAATCATCCTGTCGACTATTTGAGACGTCAGATATTTCAAGTAAGCTTCAGAGTTAAGGCAGGTAATATGGTTTATTGAACATTACAATTAAGTTACAATTTAGAATGAGAAGAGGGGAGGGGAGACGGGTACAAGAATCAGCGTGGACTCATGAAGCAGTTCCAGTGGCAGAAGTCCCCCGATTTTCGATGTGCGGGAGTATTTACGCTTACCACACCACGTGGTCTGCGAAGACACAACTCCTCCTCTCTCTTATCTCTGATCGAACCACACACATTTACCAACATGACCCGCATCCGGAGACACAAGGGCATGGGGACACGTGTACATCTAAAGAACTCAGAATCGACGGCCTGCTGTTTGACAAATAACAAAATAAATAAAACATAGCTCCAGAGCGCGCGTGGCAAGTATGACATGAAAGTAAAACTTACAGTGAAAGTACCCGCTTGAACATTACCCAAACTAGTAAAACCCAAATTACCTTTTTGTACATTACATATATATATATAATGTACAAAAAGGTAATTTGGGTTTTACTAGTTTACTATATATATATATACACACAGTGGCACAGTGACAATTTTTTTTCAAGCAGTTCTAACAGGAGATAGCCAAAAAGAGTGATCGGATTCAGAACCCCCTTTACAGCGGCTGTTTTTCTATTACCGTATTTTCCGGTAATAATGCCGCGGCATTAAACTATATTTTTCTTTTTCGGAAACAAAAATGCGGCCAATAACTGGGTGTGGCTTGTAAGTAGTTCCAAAGTTACAGCTGATCATTTAACCCCCCCCCCCTCCAAAAAAAACCCCTTAAATCTGGTTAAGGAAATCAAAATAATCCATGATCTTTTTTCGTTCCTATAAAAGTCTCGCATGGTGAAAACCCATCACGGTGTTTACGTATAATAAAATTTTTCAGTAACAGAAAACAGTACTTTGATTGGGCGTCGCATCCAATCGCATCAGGTAACTCTGTGTGCCTATCAGGAATAACTCCTCCCATTTTCTACCTCCTTCAATACTGGCCAGCGCTAAACCTTACCTATAGGTGTCTAATTATACTCTGCGTTCCAAATCTTTTTCAGCATTACAAAATATGCATATTCGCATTTGGCAACAACTCAACATAATTTTACTTCGCGTTCTTCGTTCGATTTCATTCATTTTATTAGCGTTCTCCGATACTGATTATTTTCCTTTATGTTTTCGAACAATTCTAAGCGGCGAAGTTATACGGCAAAGTTTAAATTAAACGCTATCTCATTAGCAAAAGTGAACGGCAATAGACAAGTAGCACGAGAGCTGAATGTGGATGAAAAACGTGTAAGAGAGTGGCGAAAACAGGAAGAAATACTGTTGAAAATGCCGAGAGAGAAACGAGCTCAACATCGTGGACCGAAAGCACAGGGGCCAGATTAGGAAAAAGAACTTTGTGACTGGATTGAGCATCAAAGGGAAAATGGTCGATCTTTATCAACTGTTTTAATAAGAATAAAAGCGAAGCAGATGGTGGCAGAGAATGGTCTGACCGATTTCAGAGGTGGACCATCATGGTGCAACCGATTTTTTAAAGAAATAATCTGACAATGAGAGCCCGGACAAGTGTTGGCCAGAAATTGCCTGAAGACTGGGAAGAGAAGAAAACTTCGTTTTCAAAGTTTGTGAAAGAAGAGATTAAAAACTATGCACTGAAGCCATCGGAGATAGGGAATATGGACATGTGGCGCCAGCAGAATATTTTGCAGGGGGGGGGGGGGGGAAGACTACTCAAGGGAGGGGGCAAAGACTACTTTAACGTATGGTTACCATGTTGGAAAGAGCAAAAAAGCAAGGGAAAATACTGCATACAAAAATCCAGGGGGGGGCATTGTCCCCCCTTGCCCTGTGCTGCCGGTGTCCATAAATATGGATGAGGTCCCCATATCGTTCGACATGCCTGCATCTCGCTCAGCAGATTTTGTTAGTGTGAAGTCTGTCCCTATCGTTACAACAGGGAATAAGAAAAACAGCTTTACCAAGGAAAAAAGAACTTTCTTGTCATTTTTAACGACTCTAGAAGAAACTTCATATACGCCATCTCTTAAAATGGCCTTAAAAACTAGTTTACTTTCACCTTTAGCCGACACTCTTATCGCCCTGTCACCCCCGTGGAATTCAAAACCATGCATATCTAAACGTGGACCTGAGATTAAGTTCCTACGTAGATTAGGAGAATACATGACGTTGTTCAATGTATATTTACGTGGACCAAACCACAATTTCACAGATCCCTTCCCTTCGATAGGAAATTCAACACCGTTAATAGCTACAGATAATTTCTCATCTTTCAAGGGCACAAAATTTATAAACCAGTCCTTTACATGGCAAAAATGATGAGACGCGGCTGAGTCAAACACCCATCCGGTCCCAACCTTGGATTGACTTAAGTAGCTAGTAGAAATAAGAAAACTTGACTTACAAAATGACGGTCCATTATTCTGAGGATTAGACAACTTCTTTCGGTCGTAACTTCTGTTGCTCCTACTTGGGGAATGCAAGCTACGTTGTGGGTTTCTGTTGCCAGCAGGATCATGACTAGGAGATCTGTTCTGTTCATACCTCCTGGATTGGCTAGACCTCCTCCGGGGTCTTTCACGATCTAGGTGTGCACTTGGTCCAAGGTCCTTACCCCCCTGGGGTCTTGCAGGACAGGAACTACGCAGGTGACCCAGCTGATGGCATCTGAAGCACACCACCGACTTAACTCTAGGTGAAACAGACATAGCACTTGTATGTACAAGAGAGTCTTTCTCGCGTAACAGGAGCCGAACCTCCTACGCATTTAACACCTCTGTGATTTTATTATACTGGAACTGTTCCTCAGTCCAACTCAAAAATCGTTTGCACGATGCGATCGAAATGACTTGGGAGATAGCATAATAATTGAAAGCTCACGTATTTCTCACTAAAATCTGATTCGATGGTCTTTAATTTGTTGAAGATCTTCATTAATCTCGTAGAAAACATGAGAACATTTTCATCTAATGCCATTCTTGCTTCGCACAGCTCAGAAAAATTTGTCATGTGATTTGCCCTTGTATCTAGGAGGAAATACTTTGCTAACAACTCCCACGCAGTCACGGGATCGTCGACACCATCAAGGATCCTTCTACACTCCTCATCGATGTTGAGGTATATAAGAGACAAGGCAACTTTCTTATTTTTCTTGAACTCCTAGAGATTTTTCAGGTACTCGTTGTCGCCAGAGGCCTCACCCGTCTTGACGGTAGGAGGTGTAGGTGCATTCTCAGTTCCGTCCACTACACTCCACACATTTCGTTCCTTTAGCACAAATTTTATGTCGTCGACCACGTGTCATAATTTTGAGTGTTAAGTCTCGTGATAGCATATGCAGAAGCCACCCTTTTTTTTTTTTTTTTTTTTTAAATTTATACTTATACTATCTTTAATAACTCACAGTTTACCACCTTTTGTTTTTTTTCAATTTAAATATTTTACAAATTTTTGAAAGTTTCACTTTAAAAGGTTTAAATTTACCTACGGTCCTGCTCTTGCCCCCCCCCCCCCCCTCTCAACTGAAATTATCAAATATACTTTTAAAAGGGGGGTGAAAGCTACATTTCACTAATGCTAGCCATGACCGATTTCGGTTAAAGACAGGTCCAACAAGGCTTCAAGCCCATAACCTTTTGTTATACCCGAAAAGGGTTAACTATTTAGTGGCCCATTCACTAATCTAAGATTTAACTCTTTAACTTTAAAAACAGCAGAGTAATACGCAATTTCAGCGTAGCTGTAAAGTCCTTAAAAACCTGTGTAAAAATTGACTAGCATAGTATGTAGCATGTATAGACTCAGTAACAAGACTTAATTTAAAATAATGAACTTCATTTTATTAGCAGTTAATCATATAAAAAACAGTTACATAAAAGGAAAAACAATTAACTAGGTAAAGTATTAAAATCTATTGCACTGAAGTTTCAAACTTAACAAATTGTTTAAAAACCAAATAAATGCATTGCTATCACGATTCTATGACTCAATTAAAATAAACAGGATTTACTTTTGACATTGACATTTTCTTCAGGACGCCGGACCGGAGGCTTCAATATGAAAAACTGTATGCTTGTTCCATCAGACTAATAAACATTTCCAGCCTGTCACTTTATAGTGTAGTTTCCATACTTAAAACGCAAGAGGCTCAACTACATTAGCAGAGATGCATCACTAAAACTAAGCGAAACTGCCGATCCCGCGGCAATTGCTTCTTAAATACTGCCGGGAACAGAAGCCGTAACGCCCACATCAGGCGAGCAGAATAATACGTATGCCGCTCACGCAGAACGCGTCAAATGACGTCACTGCCGGATTACGTCACGAACAGCAGCACACGCGGCTAGTTCAACAAGTCAGTCAAGACAAACAAGATGGCGATGCGTTGGGCCAGAAAGACAACTTTAAGTTAAAGATGGTAGTAAGTAAAAGATTCAAACTTTAAATATAGAATTAAGGTGAGAAGAACTTAAACCGGTATTTGGCTGAAATTAACAGTTCTATGAACTGGAAATAAAATACATGTGATTAGTACTGGGCCAACACATACGGAGCTGGTGCTAGGATCTGCGCAGCCCACGGCACATACAAATTAAATATTTCTGGAAATCACTTCAATTATTTCTATCCATATTTTTCAAAAACATTTATTTTTCAGTTAAAAGTTTTTATTTGGGAATACCTTATTCCCCCGTACATGATATATATTTCGGTTACACACATAACCATCATCAGTCGTTTCTGGATCTCTCACTAATGGTGGCTTCTTTTTATATCTTCTTTGTTCTTCTTCTTGAAAGTTCGATGAATGACGTCATCCCATGATTGGTCGATTGTATGAAGCGCATCGTTGATGCTGCCATCTGTCGTCATTATTTCTAAGCTCTCACAAATGTAGGCATATATACTATTTTTAAAGTTGGCTATTTTTTTAATATTTTTAAAATCAATGGTAATGCGCTCTTTCAACGCAAGACGGGTCAGAGCGGTACTTTGTTTCTGGAGGTTAATATCTTTAAAATGTTCGTTTTTTCGCTCTTTAATTTTCTTTTTTGTAACGCCGATGTAGCAATTTTCTTTATTAGTATCGTTTGACATAAAATTAATTTTATAGATCCCTGCGGTTTCGATGGGGTTGATTGGGTCTTTTTCCGATCTAATGCGCTGAAAGATTGTTTTATTAGGTTTAATTGGAATACGGAAGTTCTTTTTACTGGCGATATTAGAAAGTTTATTGGCTATCCCTCGGCTAAAGGGGATAGCGGTAGTAAAACGTGGTTTATCTTTTTGACGGTTGTCTATAACATTTAATTTACGTTGCCTAGCTTTGAAAACTTTGTCGAAAATTTCTCGAGGGTAGTGGGCGTCTTGACATTGTTTCTTTATGAAAGCAATTTCTTTTTGAAGGAGGTCGTTGTTAGAACACACTTTGAAAGCGCGGTCGATATAGGAACGAGTAGCAGCAATTTTATAGTTGAAAGGGGTTTTAGATTTAAAATTTACTATATTAGTATTACAAGAAGGTTTTCGAAAAATGGTGGTCTCAATGAGATTATTGTTTCTGGTTATGTTCACATCTAAGTAATTGAGGCTATTATTGATTTCTTTTTCGTAGGTAAATTTAATGTTCGGGTCTATGGCATTAAGTTGATTGATCAAATTATTTTCTTCATTATTGTGGGTGGTAAGGATAGCGAAGATATCGTCGACATAGCGAAGCCAAAGTTTGATGGTATTATTGTGTGTCTGTTTAATCTGTTCTTCAAGGATTCTCATTTTCCAGTCGGCAATTATTCCGGATATGGGGGAGCCCATGGGGACTCCTTTTATTTGTTGGTAGAAGTGATTATTATATTGAAAATATGAATTATTTAAAATTAGATTTATTGCACTAGTTAGGGTGTTAATTATGTCTATATCTTTAAAACTACTTTGAATTTGTTTGTTAATAATTTGGTTCATTTCCTTAATATCTATTGACGGGTATAGATTTACAACATCGAAACTTACCATAATATCGTCTTCTTCAAGTTTATAATCGCGGATGTTTTTAATGAAATCGTCGGTGGAAGTTAGAGTGCTGTTAGAGGGGGGTATAATTTCTTGCAGTATATCTTTCATATATTTTTCAAGAGTGTAGGTGGGGCCTTCACATTTGCTCACGATTGGGCGAAGGGAGGGGGGATTTTTATGATCTTTAAATTTAGCGAAAATCCGTGGGGCGAAATTAGCGGTATTGTTATAGTTCGGACCTTTCTGATCCGGCCAGGTACCATTTTTTAATAAAGTTTTTAGTTTATTATTTATTTTCGTGGTGGGGTCTTTGGGAAGATGTAAAACGTTTAGACTATTGATGGTTTGTTCCATTTTTTCATGGTAATCTTTTTTATCTAGGATAACAATCTTTCCTGTCTTGTCAGAGCTTAAGCAAACGATCTTGTTATTTTTCTTTAGGTCGCTGAGGCATTTACGGTCTTCATGATCTTTAACAGTAGTTTTAAGTTTTTTATTCATTTCTTGTTGGGCATGCATACGGATAGCTTGTTTATCTGAGGGGGGTAATGAGATAATGGCGGCCTCAATGCTCGCAACGGTATCATTGATATCTATTTTGTCATCAAGAATGAATTTGGGACCTAGGTTTAGAGTGGCTTTTTGCTGTTGAGTAAGAGTTAAGGAGGATAGATTAATGAATTGATCTTCTTTTTTAGTTTGACCTTGTTTATAGCATTTATTATTTCTCATCCAAAAGTTAAGTTTTTTATAGTGGTTATTGTGGTAAATCTCTTTTTCTTTCTTGCAAAAATTGTTTATTTTATTGACTTTTAAACGGTAATCATCCGGAGAGCACATGGTTTGTAGTTTGTGGTTGTAAAATTTTTCTTCTTTCGTTAATTTAGCTATATATTTAAATTTGTTCCTAATGTATTTTTTAAGTAAGCATAGCTCAAAATTCTTTATATCATAAAAGAATTCATTAAGAAGGAAACTATTTTTAATTTTCATGAATTTAGGGGTAATTTTAAAATGTACACAGTCTTTTAAAAAATTGATATGCTGAAATTCTCTAACTTTTTTCTTGGAAAAACATCTTAACTTACTGTATATATGCTCCACATTCGGAGGCTCAACCGTAATAGGCGTCATGAGATGAATAAAAGCTTGAATGGTGGCACAAAAACTTGAAGGCACGTAGATGAAGACCAAAAGTGTAGAGTATAAGCTTGTCGAAACACAAGACATAAAATACTTAAAAAGCCCGGTATCGGCAAGACACCGGGTATAAGGTATCTATAAAATAAACTTTACAGACAATAGGTATCTATAAAATAAACTTTACAGACAATACCACTAATAAACCAGGCTGCTATATTGGTATGACAAAACGAAAAATAAAAGACCGAAAAAAGGAACACCACAATGACATTAAATTCAATAAAACCACAACTGCCCTCGCAAAAATAGCCCAAGAACGCCCCATAGAAATCAACTTTAACAATAGCCAAAAACTCGCCAATTACAAAAATAGTTATTATGCACTAAACATGGAGGCCTTACAGATTATAACCACAGATGGCGCTATAAATGATATGACGCATGCGCAGATAGATCCTGGGTGGAACACCGTGCTGAGGAAGAGAGCTGGGCATTTGGAACTAAGACCTGAGCTGAAGAAGGTGGTGGCTGCCACCGAAAGTGCTACAAACAGATTTTAACGTGTTTTTAATGATTTTATACTATCAGTCATCTTGCTTTTAAATTATTAATTTTATGTTAAATAGCTTACTTTCTAAACCTCAACTAACCTCCCTAACCCCCCCCCAAAAAAAAAAAACACATGAGGCCCCGAGCTGCTATTAGCCCGTGCCTTGTCCTGTGTACATACATTGTAAATATTATAGAGACATACGTCATAAAAGAAAAATATATAATAAACAACACTAACAAGTGTTATTCTCTTAAGAAGGAAAATTGTTTTTATTGGTTTTAACAGGACACTTTAGCTTTGTTTTTCTTATCTGCTATGACACATTCAAACAAAAACCACTGTCTCACTTGCGATGTCTGACTGATTCCTCCTCTACAAATGATTTTCTGATAAACCATCTTTGAGTGTTAACACGAACATTTTATTTCAGAACTATACACACAGAAATGATTGTTATTTATTAATTATTTTCACCTGTCTTTTTGCAAGCTGCTTATTTATTTATGGATGGATTGTGAATAAAGGGCAGAGGAAAAATGTTTCAAGCTATACAGAAATTAGAAATAATAGAGTTTTAGCATGGCAATTAAAACAACATATTTTTGAAACTCTGACAATATTAATGCAAAAATGCATTATACAATTACATATGTTTCTCAATATTTTTTCACTCTAACAAAAAACAATATAGATACTTTTTTTAAACAGAAAGTTTAAAAGTATTTACAATTTTATAAAAACTCAATAATTTAATTAGAAGATGCATTTTGTGGGAGCAAACTGTTATTGAATTTTGTTGTAAATTCTGTACTAAAAATTGTTCAAGAAAAAAAAAAAAAAAAAAAAAAAGAAAACAGATAATCCAGGGTGCCGTATAATACGCATCTTAAAATTATTATTTTTACAGATAATAGGCAGATTATAGGCCGGAGAATACAGTAGGTCCAGGCATAAGGGCCCGGAATATTGAGATTCCATTCCCCAAAATTTTTATTAAAAAAAATCCCAATTCAATTTTATCAATCACAATAAAGTTAATATGAGATTATATTTTTTTGCCTTTTGTGTTCTAGGCTTTTGCACTTCAAAAGATTATTCTTGGAAAAACGGTACTTTCTCAGTCATTCATGATTTTTTTGTGTGTGTGCCAATTTTGGAAATTTCACACTGACAACTCTGTTAGGGGTTCCCCATCTCAAGTTGGGCCTATAATCAAAAGTTTTCTGAATCGGGCCCTCCCCCCAAGTGAAAATTTTTCATTAGTTTATTTATTTATTTATTTATTTTTGTGCAGAAGTTTCATTTGTTTATAAACTGTAAATTATACTTCATAACTTTCATACTAAAATCCTACACTGATTGTTTAGATTAATTTTAATTCTAACAAAAGTATGCTCAGTTCTGCCAGAGGAGCTTTGTGTATAGGTCTTTCTATAAGTTTTCACCTTTTAATACTCTTTAAAAGTTGGTCCAAGATTCTGGCCAACCAATTGGCTGTTGATCCTATGGTATGGAATTTGAGGCAGTTCTTTTTTAGATGTAATGTGAATACACTTTAGAACCCCTTCAAAAGTTCCCACCCAAGGCATTCCTTCTTTTGGCAGGTAACCCTAGTATGATTTGCCTTAACAAAACAACAACCTATAAAAATTGATCCATTATATATTGACGGGCAAGAAACAAAATCTCAGTCTATGTACAAAAGAATATTGGTATCAAGTTTGCAAATCCATGGAATAAAAAACAAAATTAAACACCATTTACACATATTTGAAAGGACTAACACAAAATATACAATCGAATTTTTATCTTTAAACTAAATATATTGTGATTAAACAATCACTGAGTATTACAGCTTGGCATTCATACAGAAAGTAGGTGTCTGGTAACATATAGGTCGTTTCATGAAAAACCCTTAACTTTGAAAATTAATAACTCAGAAATGGTGATAGATAAAAGCATGAAATAAGTGGTAAAACTGTAAAAATTTGATAGAAGCCACAAAATTTTAGTTACAAATTGCACTGATAAATGGGGATATAAACAACAATATTGATCTAAGAATATCCTCATTTGTTAGATAAAATTCATTGAACACAACTTACCGTTTGGGATTGAATGTATCATTTGACCTCTATTATTTCAAGAACGATGAGGACTGACGGTATATTGCACTTCTGAAACATTTGTCGCCACTCAACAACCATTGGATGATGACTGGGGAGATCTCTTCTGCTGCTTATACTGCTATTTATTGGTTACTCAACAACAACATTGCCACTCAACAACTGTTGGATGATGACTGGGAAGGTCTCTTCTGTTGCTTATACTACTATTTATTGGTTCAATTTGTAACTAAAATTGTGTGGCTTCTGAATCAAGAAAAGTATCAAATTTTGCTATAAGTTTGAATAATCCAAGGCATTTTGAGGAGAACCAAATATTTCCTTATCTCCCCTGAAAAGTAAACCACACTCTGCCATAGTAATTATGACTGCTACAACTTGCCGAAGTACATTTTTCCAGTACTGCCGTGTTCAGGGCCCTTGCTAAAGGGGGGGGAGGGGGGAGTCTCCCCCCTTAACACTCACAAAATTCTATTAAACTTGGCAGAATTAGATGCCTAGTTGGCAAACTTGGTAAAAAATTATAACACAAACTGGAATTTACTTTCTTTTTCTGGTACACTTGGCAAAATTACACAAACTCATTTCAAAAAAGTAAAAAGTTGGTAATATAGTTGATAAAATAATAAATAGGTTGGTTAAAACCAATATTTGACTTGGCAGTTTATCGACATCTCTCTCCCCACCTAAAAGCCTTAGCAATGGCTCTGGACGTGTTTTAAGACTTGTTGTTTTTGTTTTAAGACTTGTTGTTAAAGTGAGTTTTTTGTTTAGTTTCTTAGATCGACTAAAAATAGCAAGAAACTTAAAAACGTTGAAATATTAAAACAGCATCTCTACAGATTTCACTGCTTTTGCTTCCCTGACTTTTCCCTGACATCTATCATGCTCTTCCCTGACTTTTTATCTAGAGTGCTTTCCTGAATTTTGCGTTTCTATTTTTAATATTACATCCTTTAATTAATAACTTTTTACATATTTTGCCCCTTTTTTACAAATAATAATAATAATAAAATCAATATACACAAAAATATTATTTGACATCACTGGATTCTAACAAAAACCATGTTTGATAATAATTTAGGATAAAATTAAGAAGATTTCAACTGAACAAGATATGTTAATAAAGGACACATTTTAAAATTATTTCTAAGGTTAAATAAGAAAATGAAAATAAAACAATTTCTACAATTAGGTTCAAACAGGAAGTATTTTCTTGATTTTGCTTCAAAATTCAAATAATTCCTGACCTTTCTTCAAATTTCTCTGTGACTTTTTTCCCAAATCCCCTACTTTCCCTGATATTCCCTGACTTTCCAAGTCTGTAGAAACCCTGTAAAACTACACAAATAAAATCCTTCAGGGGGGGTGGGAGTCCTGGCCACAAAATGGGAGAAATGAATCTCTCTGTTGGTAATGTAGCAGGTAGTTGGAGAAAATGGCATCAGAAATTTATGAATCTCCTAATTGCTTCCAAAAAGGCAGGCAAAGATGATGCGACAAAAATCACCATTCTCTTAAATCTTCTGGGTGATAGGGTGTTTCTATTTTAACATCTTAAAATTTTTGAAGGAGGCGATAGCAAGAAGTTCAAACAAAGTAATACAAAAGTTTAAAGAACATTGGAAAAATCAAAGTTTGAAAGAATCCATGAAAAAATGCTGTGTTTAAGCACTACAAGTTTTTCTCTTGTACACAGATGGAAGATCAGTCTGGATGTATACTTAACCCATCTAAAGACGTTAGCTTCATCTTGTGAGTTTGGAGACCAAGAAAATTCCCTGATAAGGGAGAGTAGTCCTTGGCCTTCATGATAAGTCTCTCCAGAAAAGACTTCAGAGGAAACCCCAGCAATCACTTCAGAAAGCTACAGAGTATCTCCCAGCAGCAGAGGCAACTAAAGCACAAATAAAGACTATCACAGATCCTACAGTGAAGTCTGGTATAGATGTAGAGAGAATTCAAAGAAATAATTGCCTAAAATCTTCTCGGGGAAATGCCGTCAACTAAGAATGGTGCATTTAATTATGCTAAATGTGGAAGGGCTAATAAAAAAGAGTGTCCTGCTTACAATAAGTTATGTTACTTATGTAAAGGTAAACATCATTTTGCAGCAATGTGTAAAAACTCAAAAATTAGTAACTTTAAGAGTTACTGAAATTGAAAATGTAGAAAAAGATTTCAAACGTATCATCTTTGCCGTATCATCATCTAAACGTATCATCATCTTATTGATAATGTACAAAGAATTAATTTGATTGATAAAATATAGGTAAAGAAGATACAGTTAAAGTTTTTTATTTGGGAATACCTTATTCCCCCGTAAACGATATATATTTCGGTTACACACATAACCATCATCAGTCATTTCTGGATCTCACACTAATGGCGGCTTCCTCTTCTATCTCTTCTGTCTTCTTCTGGAATTTTCGATGAATGACGTCATCCCTAACGACGTCATAATCGTCACATAAATCCCGTAACGACGTCATAAATCTAATTTTAAATAATTCATATTTTCAATATAATAATCACTTCTACCAACAAATACAAGGAGTCCCCATGGGCTCCCCCATATCCGGAATAATTGCCGACTGGAAAATGAGAATCCTTGAGGAAGAGATTAAACAGACACACAATAGAACCATCAAACTTTGGCTTCGCTATGTCGACGATATCTTCGCGATCCTTACTACCCGCAATAATGAAGAAAATGATTTGATCAATCAACTTAATACCATGGACCCGAACATTAAATTTACCTACGAAAAAGACATCAATAATAGCCTCAATTACTTAGATGTGAACATAACAAGAAACAATAATCTCATTGAGACCACCATCTTTCGAAAACCTACTTGTAATACTAATATAGTAAATTTTAAATCTAAAACCCCTTTCAACTATAAAATTGCAGCTATTCGTTCCTATATCGACCGCGCTTTCAAAGTTTGTTCTAACACCGACCTCCTTCAAAAAGAAATTGCTTTCATTAGGAAACAATGTCAAGACGCCAACTACCCTCGAGAAATTTTCGATAAAGTTTTCAAAGCAAGGCAACGTAAATTAAATATTATAGACAACCGTCAAAAAGATAAACCACGTTTTACTACCGCTATCCCCTTTAGCCGAGGAATAGCCAATAAACTTTCTAATATCGCCAGTAAAAAGAACTTCCGTATTCCAATTAAACCTAATAAAACAATTTTTCAGCGCATTAGATCGGAAAAAGACCCAATCAACCCCATCGAAACCGCAGGGATCTATAAAATTAATTTTTTGTCAAACGATACTAATAAAGAAAATTGCTACATCGGCGTTACCAAGAGGAAAATTAAAGAGCGAAAAAACGAACATTTTCAAGACATTAACCTCCAGAAACAAAGTACCGCTCTGGCCCGTTTTGCTTTGAAAGAGCCCATTACCATTGATTTTAAAAATATTTAAAAAATAGCCAACTTTAAAAATAGTATATATGCCTACATTCGTGAGAGATTGGAAATAGCGACGACAGATGGCAGCATCAACGACGCGCTTCATACAATCGAACGATCATGGGATGACGTCATTCATCGAAAATTCCAGAAGAAGACAGAAGAGATAGAAGAGGAAGCCGCCATTAGTGTGAGATCCAGAAACGACTGATGATGGTTATGTGTGTAACCGAAATATATATCGTTTACGGGGGAATAAGGTATTCCCAAATAAAAAACTTTAACTGATTAATCCGCCGTATTAAATAATGTTTTATATGTTTTTATTAAAGAAGATACAGTTTGAAAATAATAAAATTGAGTTTAAACTTGACCAAGGAGCAGAAACCAATGTGTTACCCTTGTCAGTTTACTAAGTGAAGCTAATGTGTGGTAAATTTTTGGGGGGATTGTGTTTTAATAAATTTAAGCAGTAACTTTTTTTTTTTTATTTTAATAAATTTAACTGTTAACATGTTTATTTTCTAATATTAGTAATTGCTGCTGGTATAATTTAAATGCCTTAAGTCCTGAGATATAATGGTCTGAGTGTCTTCTCTTTTAAAAATGTCAATAGTTTTGTCCCTTAATTACAGCTAATTACTTTTTCAATTATGTTTTCCTAATTAATTACCTTTTTTATTTAAATTTATTATGTTCTTTGTTTTCTCTATCTCCAGAGGTGTAAATTTAATTTTCTTGTAACTTCTGCTGCTTTTCTGTTTACTATTACGTTTTTCTCAATAGCTTAACTTGCATTCTGCAGTAATATTCTCCCCCTTTTGTTTAAGTCCAGTTTTTAATTATTTTTACCCACTTCCGTTTTAATTTTCTACTCCAAACTTTATTCAGGGTTGTATCAGACTATTAGCTATCTCCCACTAAAATTTTAAGAATTTTCGTTACGTTTTTGACACACTTCGTTGTTGTTTTGCTATTTTTCCCATTCAAAATGGCCACCCTGGCCTCAGTTTTCTCCATTTTATCTTTCGGCTAAGATCCTTTTTCGCCATTTCTTATTCCTCTTCATTTCCCCCATTTTTGGTGCAAAGAAAATCCTTCTAGAACTTTGGCGGCTGAGACACGGCAAGCACCGATTGGTCCATTGGGACGGCATCGCTTGGAAGTGGGGAGCGAGTGTGGTGTGGGCATTCATTCAGAGGTGAGACACGGTGGAGGACAGATGTGCTTAAAAAACTCGTGCATTTTTTCCAAGTTTTGGTGTTCACTTGCCTGTTGGAGTGACCGACTCCCTCATTCCTTGGAGATGTGATTGCTTTATCAATGATGGCCAGAGGGCCAATTCTCCTCCACGATCACCATTTGTGCTATTAATCATCAAAAATTTTGATTAAATGTTTTTTTTTTTTTTTTTACAATGTTTCACTTTTCTATGGCCGAGATCTGCTGCACGTGCCATTTTAAAATGGGCTCAAGGCCCCCCTCCACGTCTTCCCGCATTAGCTCAGAGTAAATCTCCCTGAATTTTCTCTCCATTTTTTTTTTTTTTTTTTTTTTTTTTTTTTTGCCTCATGCCCACATCGTCCAGGCGACTTCTCCTCTCCAAACTGCGGCAACGAGCAGCCTGAATCATCATGCTGGTACGGCCGAATCCCGATATGTACCATCATCAACTGTGCGTCTAATCCTCTTCAACCGCTAGCACTGGCGACGTGTGGCCCAATTCATTACGCCATTACAACAGTTTCCTGATGGAGCCAACGACAATCGTGCGACATTAATCAGATAATCCTGACCTACGTTCCGGCAGCTGAAAGTTTGATGAGATCTTTTTTTTTCTTTTTCTTCCATCCTTGGAAAATCAGACCAGTACAATGTTGGCCAGCATGTTATTCACATTACTCTTTTGTGCCTGATCGGCACTCCTAACCTGTTAATGAACTCATTATTTCAAGAAGAACGTTAACAATAAAATGGGGGGATTTATGCAAAATTGTAAAACCAGTAATTTTAAGTGATATATCTTTTGCTGTTACAAGGGTAACTTGGTAAATTATGTTCAGCTTGCTTCAGTGCAATTTTCTTTAATTTGTGCATCATGTGTTGGTCAAAGATTTTCTTGCTATCTAAAATTTTGTTTAATGAGGGGGGGGGGGGGTGTTAAATCGTGTCAATTGCATTTCTTTACTAACTAAATTTTTTTTTTTGTCGATTTTGGGATTTAAGTGGTTGTGCACAACAATTTTGAACATGAATTCCTTTGAAGCCCTGTGTGGGCATGAAAGTTGAGAGAAAGGGAAGGGCTTGTTAAATCAAACCTTTTTTTTATATATAGTTTTACTAAATTTTGCAGTTATTTTAACAATTTTTTTTGTTTTGTTTAGGTAACCAAATGATCATCTTATTGTTATTGCTTCAAAATGATTGATTTTTTTTTTTTTTTTTTTTTTTTTTTGCCTAAGGTAATTTGTTGGATGCCATTATCTAAAGACTATTATGCAATATATCACAGTGCTGCATTTCTGATTACATAAAGCTTGTAAATTTTGTCTCTGAAGTGACGATCAGCTAGCCAAATAATTTTTTTTTATGTTGTTAAATAAATTTTGTTACGATGATCTAAAAAAATGTGTTTTGTGCCTTTTATTTGTAAACCACACACATTCCCCTGGCAAGGTGAACTATTGGGTTATTACTTACTTTCAGGAACAACGCAATGTTTTCTTTTAGAACTTTACAAGTTTAACTTTTTTGAGTTTGCTCATTACAAATTTCACGACCGTGGTGAGCGTGAACCAAACACCACAAATGTGACATTAGTTTTGTATGGTAATTTTAAGCTCAAACCCGAAGATGAGTTAATTCTGAAATGTACTGTCGATAATTACATTGATATTTCATTAAATTTTTTGTTGTAAATGTATCCTCTAGGCCAATTTTAGGTTTAAAGCATGTCAGCTACTCAATTTAATATGAACGATAGATCGGGTTAGTTTAATGTTTAAAAATGTAGGGAAAGAATAATGCTGAAATATTTAAAGGCTTGGGTAAATTTCCTGGAGATCCCTATCATATATTGAACTAAAACCTGAAATAAAGCTTGTAATACATCCTCTTAGCAGTCTCAGACTGCAATAAAATCTCTTTTGGCTAAATTAACTCAAATCTGGTTCGCGCAATCCTTGCGAATAGTTCTCAAGATTCACACAGGAAAATTTCATTTAAAATGCCTAATACTTTCTGAGAAAAATGATTAGGTGTTAAGGCACTTTTCTCCATAGCAAAGCATTGGGACTTGAATCTCCACAAGCCGACTACAGAGGACTCTTAGGGAAAGATTAGATAATTTAGAATCCTAAAAGGTAATTAGAAATGTTAACAAACCCAGTCTGGGTCAGCAGTCTAGTAATAGTTGAAAAACCAAATGGGAGTTTACAAATTTGATTAGATCCTAGAAATAAAAATCTGTACAATTTCATTAATCATTAGTACATGCATACAAAAAATATAAAATCTGCACACTGTATGAAAAAAGTCATGCAAATTTGTAGTTATGGATTTGAGTGTTTATATAAAAGTGGCAAATCAAATTTCTATGTTGTTTGATTCGTTAAAAGGTAGTACGGAAAATTTAGCTGCAGTAAATTTAGATTAGAATATGTACTTCTGGTAATTCATACCAGTCCATATTTATTTGATTTTGGTTTTGTTCTAAAATATTACAGTAAACAGATAGCAAAAATTTGTACTTTTATTTTCAATTTATATCAATATTTTGCAGTATTAAAAGCTGCCAGAATTATATTAGTAGTTTTATTTGTTGATATTTTTGTTTTACAATTTTTAAATAAAGAAAATGTAATAGCTTTTCTTTTTTATGCTTAAATATACTGTTTTTGTAAAATGGAATACATAATATTTGAATAAATAAATAAAATACACCCTTTGCATCTTTATCAATATATTACAATGGTGACAAGTCAGTATTTCAGTTTACTTATTTACTGTTATGGCGATTATGGCAAACTTAGGCTTAATCGGTCATCTGGCTGTTCTTGATGTAGCAAATGAAGAACTCTCCCTATACATGGAGTATTAAAATAGGACCTGGAGCAAATGATATTCCAAACAATAACAAAGTTGCAGTGCTATTCTCAGTACTAGGATCCCAGATGTACAAACTCTTATAAAATTTGACGCAATCACAAGTTCGAAGGATTGCACCTATGAGGTTTTAAAGACACACAAGGAGCATTTTCTTCCGGAATTGATTCTAATTGCTGTTCCTTTTCAGCTTTCGTTAGCAAAATCAAGATGCTGGTGAGAGCATTGCACTACATATGGTACAGCTCCAGAGACTTTCTACCACATGTGCATTCTTCAATGATGCATTGAAGGATTGTTTTGTATGAGCACTTAGCTGTGAGATGATGTAAAACTGTTCACCATAAAGAATTAGATTTTGTCACAAAGCTTGAAGGCTTTTTGAGATTGCACAGGCTAATACATTAACAGTGACATTAGTATTGATCAGTATTGCAAGAAAAGGAGTTTTTGATGGGGAGGAAGAGAAGGGAGATGCAGAACGATGGCTGGAGTAAATAAAATGCTTGTCATTAAAGAAAAAATTGCATCTGAAAGAAACAAAACATTCCTTGCCAGACAACAGCAAGCAAAGAACATGAAGATGGTAGAAGTTTCCAAGGTTGCATTTTACTCATCTAATGATGAGTCTGAAAACAGCTCAGCAAAAAGATAATAGTGAAATCTTAAAAACTGGGGAAAATATAGCTCATCCTGCAGAAGTACAAAAAAAGAAAATGGGGAAGAAAAATATAATTACTCCAGAACTTGTAGTAGAATTACATCGTACAGTGTCAGATCAAAGAACTGTTTTTATTGTATTAGAAGCTGCCAATATCTTGGGGCAGAACATTGGTGAATTTACACTAAACTCAAATCAACAACAAAGGATAAGAGAGGGCTAAAAAATATAAAAAATAAAGACCAAGTTCAAAAGCAAGACTCCCTTAATCATTCATTGGGATGGAAAGCTTCCATGATCTGGATGGAAAAGAGAAAGTTTATCAGTTGCCAATATTAGTTTCTTGGAAAAGTATCTCCCAAATACTAGCAAATTCTCAAATTTCAATCTGCAATGGGAGAGGATCAGGCTACTGTTGTCTTTGAAGCTATTGTAGATTGGGGTAAAGTAGATAAAATCAGCACAATGGCCTTTGAAACTACCACTTCAAACACTGGTCACAAATCTAGTGCATGTGTTCTAGAGAAAAAGTTTTTAAAAAGAGCTCTTATCACCTGTTTGCAGGCATCACATTTGTATAACAAAGTATAAAATTCATCTGATCTGATCTCTAATCTAGTAAAAGATATAAAACAAGATACGATCGACTATGCAAAGATATATCTAGAACAAAGTGATCCAAAACTAAGAGGTCATTACAGAGAATTTCTAGACCTCGCACTTATCTTTTTGGGAGCAGTTCCAGCAAAGGGAATAAAATTTTTGTCACTGGGAGCAATGTACCATGCTTGCTGGATATTCCGTCGTATATTCCCTTAAGATTTGGATGTTCGAAGCTCAGTTTAAGCAGTCGATCGTATCTCCAAAAGAAGAAGACCCATGAGATTTATGCATTTTCACAGTCTGTGTCTACTTAAGAATCTTGGATTTCTACACCTTAAGCTATATGTGCTCCTTACAATGGCCTGCTCTTGCTAAGTCTCTACTTGAATACTCATCCATACATTCAGCTATTTCTAAGTCATCTTCATGTAAAGCTGATATGTAGTATTTGTCACAAAAATTGTTAGTTTAGCTTTTTTTTAAGATATGCATCAGCAGGATAGCTAAAACACTGATGGTGAAGCAATGCAGAAAACAACTGATGCTGAAAAACAAGATCAAAATATTACAAGGTAACCAAAAAACGTTCGAGATTTTTGCTTTGCCATTGAATGAAGTGAGAATAGTATGCAAATTAGTGTATGATGGGGTTGAGAAACTATTTGGCTGAGATTAGAAATATCAGTCATTATACAATCAGGTCCACCATGCACTTTCAGTAATCTTTACTTGTACAGTAGGGAAGAGAAATGGAAGTGCCGCAGGAGCTCATTCGGTGTTGTTTGCTTTACGACTTCAAAGTGAGCTTTTCTGCAGCTGCATAAAGTCAGTGAATATGTCAAACATTTGGGGATAGTGCTGTGAATGAACATACCGCAAGGCACTGGTTTCAAAAATTCAGGTCATGTCAAATATCAGGTCATACTAGGGTTTTTACATAAAACCAAAATAAGAAGGTAAGACAAAAAATTAAATAAAATATTTTTTTTAAATGTATGGCTTTTAATACTAAAACAGCCGGAGGGGAGGGTCAAAATGACCCCTGTAGGGTATGTTTTAGGTAGGGTATGTTTTAGGTATTTCTATAATTATTTATTTTATCAATTAAAATAGAAATGTACAAATTTGTCACGAGATATTGGTAAAAGGGTCAAAATGAGCTCAACGGCGCTTTTAGTGTTAAGTTTCACCCTAATCATACGCATTATTGAGGATTACTGATATTTTTCTTGAAACATCTTCTATTTTTTAGAGGTAGATTAAGTGTTCTAGACAAAATTTTAAATACATAACACACATTATAAAATAAATACTTTTAAGTGGATAGAGCTTTAAAAATAAACTCCTGTTTGTAAAAAATGCAACACCATAAAGGAATCCTTAGAATCAAATGAAATTTAATTCACAAACAACTTGTATTAGCACGAATAAAGGATTAAATTTTCAAAACAAAAAAGAATATTACTGAAAGATAGCTACAGGAATGCCTTGAAGGAAAGGAACAACTTCGGGCTCCAGAACATCTCTGATGTACCTGTCGCTGTTCAGATTATCCATAATTCATAGCAGCTGAGATTGTCCATGATATGCAATCATACCCCAGACCATAACTCTGGATATTCATCTACAATGATGTTTGGTAATGCAATCCAAAAGATAGCATTCACCAGGATTGCATCCAACATGAATGCAGCCATCATGGTGTCACAAATTAAAGCAAGATTCATCAGAAAACACCACTTATTGCCAATGTGCATGCCAGTCTATGTTCATGAGTCCACTGCAGCCGCAAGTGTTGATAGTTTCGCTTGCGGGGGACCCTGTATAAATGAGTTCGTACACGTAGTCCACGACGCAGCAGATGTTGAAGCAGACAGTGATACACCTGTAGCAGTGGACCAATGTGTTACCAACTACTTAGATGAAGTTGTTCTCTCCAGTGGCGCACACAGGATTTTCTCTTGGAGGGGGGTCCAACCCCCGGTAGTGACCACCTTTTATAAAGCACTTTAATATATTTCCATGTTTTTGAATAGTGTTTTTATTTATTTATCGTATCTGCTAAAAATATGAATTTGTTAGTCTTAAAACACATTGAACTGTCAAAAAATACATCATCTCGATTTAATGAAGCAAAGTTTATAACTCTTTTGGGAGGGGTCCAGACTCTCTGGACCCTCCCTTGTGTGCGCCACTGGTTCTTGTCAGTAAAAGGGAAAAAAAAAAAAATGTTGAATTGTTACTACTGAACTGTTAAATTATAAATAGAAAACCCCAGGTTAGTTTTCCCTTGGTCCTTCCCCAGCCATATCAGTGTTTTGTTGTGTTAAAGTTGACACATAAGTTCCTAAGTGTTTTGACATAGGCCTGACAGTTTTAATGTCCCTAAAATTTAATGCAAAGAAAAATAAAATGTCTATTACTCATTTATTAACTATTAAGTATTAAATATAAACTTAAAATAAAACTAAGCCCTTTATTAAAAATAAAATACTAAGTCAATAAATAAACTACAGCAATTTCTAATATGTAAACAAACCTTTAATGTTGCTAAGCCTAACTCAAATTGAAATAGCATATAACTCTTAATGCAAACTTTAACCAAACTTCAAAGTATCACTAAGGGCCTGTTCGAGAATTAACCGGTTGGTTATGCACCGGTGCTACCGGTTGCGATCATTCTACGGTTAAGTGACGTCACGATTGTCAACCGGTTTCGGTCATCCTTACCACATCGATACCAAGGCAAAAAAACAAAAATAAATACTGGCAACACTACGCTAATAACTGGAATAACCCACCTTGCTAGCAGGGTCATTCTGGTTGCGCTCTGGTCATGCTGAGTAGACAACCGCAACATGACCAAAACGTTTTCGAACGCGGTTACTTCCAGAGCTCCGCCCAACGCTCCGCCTTTTGGAACGCTCTAGTCGTGCATTGGTGTTACCGGTGCACAACCGATGAATTCTCGAACGTGGCCTAAATGCAAAAATAAGTTGTATCTAAGTGCTTAAAACAAGTACTAAGCACCTGGTAGGGACAGCCAGTGATTGGCTTGTGCTCTAGCAGACACTGAGAGTGTCATTCATTTGTTGTTGTTGTTGTTGCAATGTTCAGGTGAACTGCTTAGCAGTATCTCATTTGCTTATTTGTTTTTCTTGGTTATTTTTCTTGAATATATTATAATAACTGTATAATTGACTGTCAGGACTGGATATATATGGTGGGATGTGTATCACTAGAACTGTGTGTTAGCAAGCAGCTCTTTGTGGCAAGATGCCATTGTTGTTTATTTTTGGAACTTGTTAGATTTTAAAGGATAATTAAAATGAAATTGTTTTTATAAAAGAACTTTGTCTTCAATTATAACACCCTTATCTACACCTCTGCCAACACAAATGGTAGCAGTGTGCGTGGTTTAACTTTAACTATCTGAGGGTTGTTATGGACTTCAAAAATTTTGTTCCTGCATCTTCTATAAACTGTGGCCTTACTCCAGAAAAATTCCCTACTGTGTTTAAATAATGGTTGCAGTTAGCAGCATAATTCAGCACTGCCATTCTGGCTTTAACTTTGCAAAACTAGATAAAGATAACTACAAAAGCTGGAAGTTCAATGTGGACTTATATTTACTGAGCCAAGACTTGGCAGATTTTACATCCGACAAAGCAGGAGCTGTAAAGACTCCAGAACTCCCAGCAAAGGAGCAGGGCAAACAAACTGCTGCTGCATCAAGCGATATAGCTAGAGAAAGAAGGGCATTTGCCATTATTTGCCTGAGTGTTGAAGAAGATCTTAAAACTTTGCTGCAAGATGCTACTAATCCAGCTGAAGCATGGACATTAGGGTGATTCATAAAAGACCCCAAAAAAAAACTCTCTTTTTTTTAACTCTCAACCCCTAAAAATGGTCTATTCCACTAGAAAACATACCAGTATTTTTTAAAAAAATTTTAATTGATATTTAAGGGTCGCTACCGAATTTTGAAATATGAGAAATGAAGCAAAAACGATAAATTTTTAAATAAATAATTTTATTACAATCAGAATACAGTTTTATGAATGAAAATACTAAATAACAGTGTTGAAACCTCGAAGTAGAAAGAAAGAAAAAATGTTATATAAAATTTGACTTATTGACGTTGGGGTTTTTCTGTCTATAATTCTTAACTAACAACATCAAGTACTGCTTCTGCTCCTCATCGTTTGTATGTAATTTGTTGTATTCTTCCATCAAAGCAACACCTCGTTCAGCTATATCATTAACGACTCTCATGTTTTGTACAATTTCTTTAGCTGACCTGTAGCTTTCTTCTTCTTCCCACAGCTCAGGATCTTTTTGTATGAACTCGCATGAAATACCAGTCGTGTTGAAAAATTTCATTGTATTTGTTGAAACGAAATCTTCGATATTTTGATTTTTGATTGCATCATACCTCAAAGATGCCTTTTTAGGACTGTTTTCCGAACTTTCGTTATTCAGTGCTAAAATCATTCTGCGTTTTGTTTCATTAGAAATTCGCTTATCAAAAAAAGCTAGAGCAACCAGTTCTTCAGAAAGATACCAAAGATGACCCAACATCTTTTTCCCGGCGACTTTGGCTAAAACTGTATCATGTTTTTCGAACTCAACTATGTCCTTCAAAATCTTCAGGTCATTTTCAGGTGCCATATAAGCCACTTGCGCTGTAAACTAGTATTTTGCATAGACAAGTACAACAAATATGCAGATATCCGTAATGGCCTTAGCTTCTTTAATTGTGATCTTAAGCTGGTGCTTAAATAGAAACATTTTCAATGCATATTCGCCATCATTTCGCCATCCAACGTGCACGATGCATTCCAGAAGGGGCTTTGAATGAGATACCGCTTTCAGGAATCCCTCCTAAAAAGATAATGATTAAATGAAGGAGCTCCCTGTAATCGTCACGAGGCTGAAATTGTTGTAGTTGATTCTGAGCAAAAGTAATTATATCGGTCGCAGCAGTTTGAACACAATTCCAAGTAGATGGTTTAAAAATTGCAGTTTTGAAGTCTTCCTGATTTATTTTTGTCCAACGGCACTTAAATTTTTGAAAATTATAATTTCAGGACCGCTGGATGGTCCAATAGCTGATACTACGACAGCTTCCAGTACGATTTCTAAGATGTGATGCCGACAAGGGAGCCAAATCAATTCTTTTTGCATTTTTTGTTCCAAAAGAATACAGGCTCCGTTTATTCGCCCAGTATTAGATGCCGTTGTGTCGAAACACATACATCTTATTTTATCACGTAAGTTCCACGATGAAATTGTCTCGAAAATAGCAGACGCCATGGTTTCTCCTTTGCCATCTGTAAGCTTAGCAACGGCCAAGAGCTGGTCCACTCCTTTTCCAGATACCAAGATTGGTAGACGATCTACTACTTCATGCCCTGTTATGTCCTCGGGCATTTTTCCATCCCAGTGCTCAGTTAGTGTAGTTTGGGGTTGGAAATCAGATTTTATTGATTCAGCAAGCTGCAGTCTATTATTCATTCTTTGGCGACGTATAAAGGAATAGCTTACGTTGTATTCTGATACATTACAGCCTAGACTTTTGAGTGTAGATGTCAAAACAACAGTTGCTTTCCGGTCGCTCAATTTAGGGACATCGAGACTAGTTGCTAAATTAGAATCTAGGATTGTTTTTGGGCCTCGTTTCCTTGGTATCGAAAAATCTTTGCTTGAAGAGGTCCTGGCTTCGGAGAATTAGGACGACTTTGACTCATGTCACTATCACTCCTGTCCTCTGTAGAAGAAGTAGCTGAAGATGACAATAAATCGTATTTCTCAGTTAGTCTATTTATTGCTTCTTTTTCTATTTCTTTCATTTTTTCCAACTTAACTTCTTTTTCTAATTGTTTAGCAAGTTTTCTAGCATACTGTTTATCAATCTTACCGATTCGTCCAAGACGGTTCATTTTTCTTTGGTTCAAAAGAAATTGCTTATCTTCGTCAACATTCATTATATTTAGAGCATTAGAGTGAGCTATATCAAACAGAACATTTAAATTTGATTGCCACTTGTTTTCTTTTTCTTTGATTGTTGCTAAACGCTTTGCCTTATTTTCTTTTTCCTTTTTTTTTTTTAAATTCTGCCATTCCTTGAAATATTTGAGTATTTTTGATAACATGTTGCTTTTCCTTGGTGGGAATACTTGCTTTTTCCCATATAGCCATCACACCACCAGCAGTTAATGACGCTGATTCTCTATTTACTTTTTTCATTACATTTTTATAGTGAAAAAATAAACTCATTACTTCTTGCACTGAGGGTAATCTTGTTTGCACTAATTCTGAGCAAGTGTGTCCGATTAACCATATTTCATCTCTTTTTCTTGTTTTTATAACATCTAAAGCCATTATATGAATAATATTACAACACTAAACAAAACAAAAAAAAAAAAAAAAAAAAAAAAAAAAAACGAAAGTAAGTCCACAACCACTTTGGATTTCAATGATTTTATCTCTGGGTAAGAAGCAGGATTGTTTATGTTGTAAATATCAGTCCAGCTAACTAAAGCTGGGGAATGTCATACGCATAAAATGTTTTTTTTTCTTTTTTCTCCCCCCCCCTCCTGCAGTGGGAGGTGCTCAATTTATTGGTGCTTGCTTGATATAGGAGTGGCCGGAAGTAGAGAAGAGAAGGAAATGCGTAGACCCAAAAGGGTGTTATTGCAGTTAATTTTTAGACTTTGAGAGTTGGTAGCGACCCCTAAAATATCAATAAAAAATTCTGAAATTAATAAACAATTCATATTTTAGTAGATAGAATGATATTATGGGTTGAGAGTCAAAAAAACAAAAACTTGAATTTTATGAATCACCCTAATGGACATTGCTCAAAAACATTTTCGAACCAGCTAGTCGTGCGGGAATAGCATCCTTAAGAAGGTCATTCATGAATATAAGATATGACCACACAAGCCCAATGAGTACCTATATCACAAAAGTACTCAAGTCAGTTAAAGAAAGACCTGGAGTTGGCAGGAAGAAAAGTCCCGGATGATGAGGTTGCATTTCAACTGTTAGACAACCTTCCTGAAGAATACGAAAATCTAGTCATGCAACTCTACAGATTGCCAGATGATGAATTTAAAGTTCAAGAAATTAGAAGGCAGCTACTGTCCGAGTATGATAGATAGAAAAGCAAACAATCCGCTTTGGAAAGTCAAAGAACCAGCCAAGCTATGGTATCTACAAAACAAAGAACTTTCCAGTCTAGACACAAAATTAAGTGCTTTAAATGCAGAAAATTGGGATATTACAAGAAACAGTGCAGGATCCAGCAAGCACCATCGACACAATTCCAAGGCACCCAAGGATGGCAAGCATCTGCAAATAAACCTCGACAAGCCCACCTCGCTGCCCTGGTGAGCGAGAGCACAGAATTGGAGTTTGTGCTTGACTCCGCTGCAACAGATCATTTTTGTGCAGATAGAAATGCCCTGGTCAACTTCAGGGACCAGTTTAGCATGGCCACCATAGCAGAAGGTTCAAGAAAAATCCTTGGTGTGGGTGACCTGAACCTAGAGGTTAAGACAGGTACTGTTGTTCAACATTTATATTTAAAAAATGTTTATTATGCTCCTGACATGTATCGTAATCTTATTTCAGTTAGATGTTTAGGTGCTCAAAATTATAGTATACATTTTTATAAAGATAAGGCAACTATTTGTGATGATAAGAATATTGAAATTTTAAATGCTTTTCTTAAATGCAAATTTTATACATTCTTGGCGAGATGTAAGACAAGTATAGCACATAGCAGTGCATATATAGCAGATAATCATATAATGACTTGGCATGCCAGATTTGGACACTTGAACTGTCAAACTTTAAATCAATTTGCTAAAAGTGATAATGTTATAGGTTTAGAAAAATTAAAGGGTAAAGCAAACAGCTGCGAGGTCTGTAGTTTTTCAAAAAGCAAGAGGGAAAGTTTTCCTGATATTAGAAATATTCAAACTAAAGATCTTTTAAATCTTATTCATATGGATATTTGGGGACCAGCTCCTGTACCATCTTTAGGTGGAGCTAGATATTTCATGTCTCTAATCGATGACTTCTCGCGGTATAGCTTTGTATACATTTTACATAATAAGAATGATGCCTTTAAATATTTTAAAAAATTTTAAGTTTTTGTAGAAAGACAAATGGATAAAAAGATTAAATGTATCAGAACTGATCAAGGAGGAGAATTTTGTGGGAGATATTTTGAGGACTATTTAAGAGAAATAGGCATAAAACAAGAGAAAACAAATGTGTACTCTCCACAGATGAATGGCGTAGCAGAACGGTATAATTTAAGTATAATGGATGGTGTTAGATCAATACTAGAACAAACCAAACTACCTCCTGAACTGTGGGCAGAATTAGTTTGCACCCAAAATTACCTTAAGAATAGATTTCCCCATAAAAAGCTGAATGGAAAAGCCCCATTTAACATATGGAGAGGCAAAAGTTTCTCTGTCAAACATCTTAAAATCATTGGCAGCACAGCATATGCGCATGTTCCTCAAAAATTTAGAAATAAATTACAAAGTAGGGCTAAGAAGGGGGTATTAATTGGTTACGCTTCAAGAACAGCAGGCTATAGGGTATGGTACCCAGATACCACCCTAGTGATTGAAACAAAACATGTTAAAATTGATGAAAATAAATTTGTGTATAAGCCTACGTCTGAACAGAATGAATTTAATGTTGATTTAAGTGATAATTTTCAAATAAATAAGAAAACGGGCGAGACCCAAAGTAAAGATTCACCTCCATCTATAAGAGACTGGAAAAGAGTAGAATTAAAAAGGAGAAAGGGAAAAACAGCAGGGAGAGTAGATGTATATTTCTATCCAGAACCGGGGATTAGACTTAGGAGTAACAATGACATAAAGAAATATTGTAACGAGAAAAATATACTTTATGACCCTACACCAGGCCCGGACTGGCTCCTTTGGGGGCCCATCGGCTAGATATTGAAAAGGCACCCCTTACTGATCAATTTAGAGGGAATAGAATATTAGAATATGTAATATTTGGAATTTAGTCTTACGTGCCTAAAACCACATTTAACAAATTTAGAGCTTTTGGGGCCCATGACTCCGCGGGGGCCCCCTCGAGCTGCGGGGTTCCTGGGGTCCTCTGCTATGCCACTGCGTAAAGACGCAAGATAACTGGGAAATAAATAATCCAAATACTCTTGTATATTATCAAATTACTCTAATTATAAAGTAGTATATCCTGTTTGGGGGGGTCTCTCCGGGGCCCCTTGAGCCGGGGGCTCTCGGCGATCGCCGACCAGCCAACCTGACCAGTTTGGGCCTGCCCTACACAGTTTAGTTTTGAACCCACGTCCAAAAAGCAAGGAAGCGGCCCACAGGACACTAATGTGGAAGAGACTGATATAGATAATCCGGAACAGGAATCTGACATTGCAGCTTTATGCGCAGAGATAAAAATTCCCAGATCATATAAAGAATCTCAAATGCTCCCAGAAAAATTTAAATGGGCCAAAGCTATGGAAACTGAATTAAAAATGTTCAAACAGAGACACGTGTTTCATTTAGTGCCAAAACCAGAAAAAGCAAGGGTACTTGGATCTAAGTGGGTTTACACGCTTAAGAAAGACGACACAGGGATGGTCTGGAAATACAAAGCCAGGTTGGTTGCAAAGGGTTTCTGCCAGATTGAGGGAGTTGATTACTTTGACATATTCTCGCAGTAATATCTTTTTCATTAATCAGGTTTTTCTTTGTAATTTTAACTGTAATAAGAGGTTGGGTAAATTTTCATTTGGATATAAAATGTGCATATTTATATGCCACTTAAAATGAGTTAATTTTTATAAGTCAACCTGAAGGTTTTATTGAAAAAGGAAAAGAAGATTATGTAATGAAATTGAAAAAGGCATTGTATGGCCTACACCAGTCCGGGCGAGAATGGTTTGCCGAGTTAGATAGTACAGGGTGGCCATAATTAAAACTGCAAGTGTTCAAGTTGTGCTGGAGAGAAAACTACCGAGAATATTCCAGTGAAATTTGGTATCTACACATTTCAGAACATGTGCAAGTCAAATATGAAAAAAAAAAAACGTCATTTCACCCGATAGATGGCGCTGTACCGTATTTCAACGCTCACCGGGGACATATACAACTTCCAAAACCAATAGACAGAGCATAGTGACATTCTAAGAGGTATATAAACAATATAAAACATCATTTACAGTTTATAAATATTCCATACATTTCGCTTCAGTAATTAAATTTTTACAGTAATATGTCATCAAAAATTAACGTTAATTAAGATCCAATTAAACAATTCATAAAGACGCTTTGGAAAACAATTAAATCATTATTTATTCTTATTGACACTCATTGGACCTCTTCTTAATTGTTTCATTCGCCGGTATTCTTTCAGAGTAACTGAATAATTGCTACCATTCTGATAGAATATCTTCACTAACAATGCACGTTCCTTCTTATTCAGAGTCATGATTGACCATTACACAATATGGTCTTGGTTTTACACTGTTGCATGGGATTAAAATTTGCATATATGATGTCCATAAAGCATTGAAACACGATATAGCGCCATCTATCGGGTGAAAATGGCGATTTTTTTAATTGCATATTTGACTTGCGCATGTTCTGAAACGGGTAGATACCAAGTTTCACTGGAATATTCCTAGTAGTTTTCTCTCCAGCACTCCTTGAACACTTGCAGTTTAATTATGGCCACCCTGTACTTCTAATAATTCAGGTTTTAAAAAGATTCAGAGCTGTAATTGCACATATACATTTAAATCAAAAGCAATAATCCTTGTTTATGTAGACGACTTGGCAACTTTTGCAGAGAGTACCCAAATTTTAAGGGAAGTGGTAGAGCAAATAAAATCAAAATTTGAAGTGAAAGAATTGGGAAAAATAAGAGATTTCCTAGGGGTTCAATTTCAAGAAATTGATGATGAAATTTTTATGCACCAAAAAGATTATATAGAAAAACTAATTTAAATATTTAGAGATATTCCACAGATAAATTGTAAATTGCCCCTTTCACCAGGAATAATTTTAAATGTAACATCTAGTGATAAACAAGCTCAAAATGTCCCTTATCGGCAGTTGATTGGTTGTCTTTTATATTTAGCATCACATACTCGCCCCGACATACAGTTTTCGGTATTAGCTTTATCAGAATTTGCTAGCAATCCATCTTGGACACATTGGAAATATTTAACTCAAATCTTGCAGTATGTCATTAATACTAAAGACTTTTGTATAAATTTGTCAAGATGCAAAAATGATGATTTGATCATGTATACTGATGCCAGTTGGGCATCTAATATAGTCGACAAAAGATCTGTAACTGGTTACATAATCTTTATAGATAAGGTACCAATAATATGGAGCTCCACTAACCAAAAATGTACTGCACTGTCAACAATGGAGGCAGAGTATATAGCTCTATCTGACACAATAAAAGAACTTTCTTGGTTACTAAGAATTTTAAATGAATGTTCATTTTTAAATTTAAATGTAAATAAACCCATAGTGTATTGTGATAATCAAAGTGTTATAACTTTTTCCAAAAATAGTGTAGAGAATAAAAGAACAAAATATATAGACACTAGATATTATTATGTGAGAGAGAACCTGGATAAGTTTCAATTGAAATATGTATCAGGTAAAGCCAAAGTTGCAGACATGTTAACTAAGGCTTTGAGTTCAGAAAAATTTTATTTTTACTGTGAATGGTTATTTGGCTGAGTAAGGACCCAGGGAAAAGGGGGAGTTTGTCAGTAAAGGAAAAAAAAAACAAGAAAATAAAATGTTGAATTGTTACTACTGAACTGTTAAATTATAAATAGAAAACCCCAGGTTAGTTTTCCCTTGGTCCTTCCCCAGCCATATCCTTGTTTTGTTGTGTTAAAGTTGACACATAAGTTCCTAAGTGTTTTGACATAGGCCTGACAGTTTTAATGTCCCTAAAATTTAATGCAAAGAAAAATAAAATGTCTATTACTCATTTATTAACTATTAAGTATTAAATATAAACTTAAAATAAAACTAAGCCCTTAATTAAAAATAAAATACTAAGTCAATAAATAAACTACAGTAATTTCTAATATGTAAACAAACCTTTAATGTTGCTAAGCCTAACTCAAATTGAAATAGCATATAACTCTTAATGCAAACTTTAACCAAACTTCAAAGTATCACTAAGGGCCCGTTCGAGAATTCACCGGTTGGTTATGCACCGGTGCTACCGGTTGCGGTCATTCTTCGGTTAAGTGACGTCACGGTTGTCAACCGGTTTCGGTCATCCTCACCACATCCAATTCCAAGCCAAGAAAATAAAAATAAACATTGGCAACACTACGCTAATAACCGGAATAACCCACCTTGGTAGCAGGGTCATTCTGGTTGCGCTCTGGTCACGCTGAGCAGACAACCGCTACATGACCGAATCGTTTTCGAACGCGGTTAATTCCAGAGCTCCGCCCAATCAATGCTCCGCCTTTTCGAACGCTCTGGTCAGGCACTGGTGTTACCGGTGTACAACCGATGAAATCTCGAACGCGCCCTAAATGCAAACATAAGTTGTATCTAAGTGCTTAAAACAAGTACTAAGCACCTGGTAGGGACAGCCAGTGATTGGCTTGTGCTCTAGCAGACACTGAGAGTGTCATTCATTTGTTGTTGTTGTTGCAATGTTCAGGTGAACTGCTTAGCAGTATCTCATTTGCTTATTTGTTTTTCTTGGTTATTTTTCTTGAATATATTATAATAACTGTATAACTGACTGTCAGGACTGGATATATATGGAGGGATGTGTATTCACTAGAACTGTGTATGAGCAAGCAGCTCTTTATGGCAAGATGCCATCATTGTTTATTTTTGGAACTTATAACATCTTGTTAGCCCTTACAACACTTTATGTTCTTGTCACTGTTAAACATGTCAAATATATTACTTACTTTTTAGAAGCTCCTTTAATTTCTTACTATGCTTTATGAATCAGTATTTGGACGTACTTAGAGCCAAGTACGGCTCCCGTACGCTTTAGCAAGTCAAAATTATTTTTTTCATCACTAACGACGATGTTTACCATTTGCCGACCGTTCGCAGAATGTTGTGTTTACATTTTTTCCCCGCCAGGCGGCTGAACTTCCGCGAACGTGTTGCTTTGAGATGACGTTTTCCCGGTCATGCTCATTACCCGTATATTTACGGTAACTGCGTAGTGCGGCAGGTATAAATACTTATGCAAATGTGTAGCGTTGAGCTTGCTTAAAAACTTGTTAGGAACTTACTTAAGCTTCCTTTGAAGCTTGTTTAAACTAGTGTTAGCTTACTTTGACTTGCACTTGCTTGTGTCTTTTATGATATGAAAGTTCCTACGCTGTTGCTGTGGTAAATATGTTATCTGTGATATTTTCTTTTGATATTTTTATGCATCAATAAACAAAGTTATTTTAAATCTTATGTGTCATCAATCCAAGTCATTTTTACACACTGCCAAGTTTCTTAGATTCCACTGTGCTTTTAAGCTTTTAACTCTCTGCATTAATTTTAGATAGTGTTAGACTATGTCGCTTAGTGAGTGAAGAACCTGACAGTTTATTTTAAGTCTCACTTAGCGAACATTAAAGGTTATGGGCGTGACAGCCCAAAGCAGAGTTTGGCAGTTGTGTGTAACTTCAGCCCCATTAGAAAGTTAGTGAATGTTTTAGTAAGGGGGGCTGTAAGTGCGTAATTGATGACAAGTTGAAAAAGGTGCAAGTAAATTTCAAGATGATGCAGATAAGCATGGAAAAATTAAATGCCACGAATTATGCCAACTGGGCATTGGACATGAAATATGTCCTTATAGAAAATGGCACTTGGGACATAGTAACAGGGAAAGAAGATAAGCCTGTAGTAGATGAAAAGGAGGGCGTCACAATTAAAGATTATGAGACGAGACGCAGAAGTGCCCTCGCTGCGATTTATTTAAACGTAGACCCCGAACTCCGTAGGGTAATTGAAGAGTGCGAATGCCCCAAGGAAGCCCAGGAAATACTGAAGCGGCATTTTAGGCCAGATAATAGGTCGCATCACATGAAGTTATTCAGTGAACTTTGTGCGTGCAAGATTAAACCGGACGAAAGTATCGATATGTTTGCGGCAAGATTAAAAAGAATTAATGAGCAAATATTAGCTATAAACCAGTAAATTCCAGAAGTCTATTTATCTTTTCAATTGCTCAGGTACTTGCCCGACGGATATGATGGCATTGTCCATTCGATTTTAAGATAGAGTGATGAACAATTTCTCTTTAAAAATATTTTAATCGAGTTGGTTGCTGAAGAATCTCTCCTTAATTTAAGAGATGCAGACAGAGAAGCTGAATACCAGGTTAAGTTAACCAGATACAGAACCCGACCGAAAGTAAAGTGTCATCGGTGCGGAAAGTTCGGACATTTTAAAAATCAGTGTACGTCAAATAAAAATATCCTGAAGCCTAGTGGGAAACCCGCAGACAGTTCTTCTTCACAAACATGACCTTACTCATCTGAACGTTTTAGAAGGCACAAGTCATCAAGACCGCCTAGCCCGGATCGTCGTGATAAATCGAGGGACCGTGTCAAGACTGGCAGAAAGCCTAGAGGGAGTGAAAAATTTAAAGCGTCTTTCATCCAAGCGAACTTCAGCAGCACGGACGACACCAGTGATGTGTGGGTCCTAGACACCGCAGTGAGCCATCATTTTTGCCGTGACAGGAGCCTGTTTTCAGACTACAAGCCTCTTCAGAACGAGGAACTAGCTGTAGCCGTGGACGGCATGACTGTCCCTATCCAAGGCAAAGGCACAGTCAAGCTGAGGTTTGGTCAACGAGTTTTCCAGCTGAATGACGTCATATTCTCTACCAGGCTGAGACGTAATCTGATGTCTGGTCCACAACTTGACTGTATGGGTCTCACATTTAAAGGGGGCAAAGGTGAGGTGAAGATGTTCGAAGGTAAGCAACACCTTTTTACTGCAACTTTAAACGACGGCATTTATTTTCTCTTCCCTAAAGTTGTTAAAAACGAGCCTAGATCTGTTAAATTTGAAACTTCTTCCACAGAAGAAAGTAATGACTCAAGCAAATGCTCCTTTGGCATAGGAGATTGGGTCATGTGAGTCAGGATCTGGTTAAAAACACATCCAAAAATCAGTGTGTGAGGCGACTCCCCAATTTTAAAAATTACAATATTTTTTGTGAGGATTGTAAATTAAATAAGCAAAGGCGTACATCGTTTAAGACAATCCCTTATATAAGATCAAAACAGCCTCTTGAGCTGATTCATATGGATACTTGGGGACCTACTAGAGTAACAGGAAGAGGGGGAGAAAAATATTTTTTAAGTATAGTTGATGATTTTTCACGTAAAACCGCAATATACCCTATTCATGATACAACACAAGTTTTTAAAGTATTTAAGCAATACATGGCAAGAGCAGAAAGGTTTCTTGGTTTAAAAGTAAAAGCTGTTAGAACCGACAACGGTTCGGAGTTCGTTAATGAAAATTTTAGAAAATTTTTTGAGGAAAAGGGGATAAAACACGAACTAACAAACGTGTACACTCCGGAAGAAAATGGCGTGGCAGAGCGATATAATCAAACGGTCATGGATGCTACTCGAACTATCTTAGCAGAGAGTGGACTAGATAACAGTTTTTGGCCGGAAGCAATGTCATACTTTACATACACTCAAAACCGGTTGTGTCACAAAAATCAAAAGAAAACCCCATTCGAACTCTATGCCGGAAGGCAACCGTCTGTGAAACACTTTAAACCATTTGGTTCAGTTGCATACGTTGGTGTCCCTAAACAGCGTCGCTCTAAGTTCGAACCCAAAGCTAAAAAGGGCATCTTAGTTGGCTATGCATTCATTACGAAGGGATATCGAATTTGGCTTCCCGAAACGGATAAAATAATTGAAACAATTAATGTTTCTTTCAATGAAGAAGTTCCAGTCAAGCGAACGCGCAGTGGAGCAGTGCTGGGCTCCAACCCTTACTTTAGCAGTTCCGATAGTGAGGAGGAGGGAGATGACGTTGCTGAAGCCGTCACACCTCAAAACGACCTCAGGGAATTATCCCCGGATGATGCTAGTGACACTGAGAGTTCATCCTCAGATGACGTGTGCAGCACTGCAGACTCGTCCTCAGACGAAAGTCAGGATGAGGGAAGCACCGCTTTGAGAACCGTGAATTGGATGAGGAAGCCGTGTCGATATATATTATTACGAACAGGGCAAAAATCAACGTTTAAGGTCGTTAAATGACGTGAAAAAATACTGCCAGAAAAATAGCATAGCTTATGAGCCGCATATTTTTAATTTTAAAGGATCCGACGAATATCGTGGAATTGTAACGGGTCAAGGCAGCAGTTCAAGTTCAAATGTATATCATACACAAGCTCAAGCATGACTAGATGAGGTCAAAGTTCCGCGAACTTATAAACAGGCACTCAAATCTCCTCAAAGATTTATGGCAGAAAGCCATGGAGGAGGAAATTAAGATCATGAGTGAGAGGGGGGTGTGGCATCTGACCCAGTTACCAGAAAAGGTCGAACCTATAGGTTGCAGATGGGTTTTTACTGTTAAGCGTAATGAACGTGGGGAAATAGCAAGATATAAAGCCAGGTTAGTGGCACAGGGTTTTAAACAAGTGAAAGGAGAGTCGTACAACAAAACTTTTAGTCCTGTAGTCAACTTTGGTATAATAAGGTTATTCTTTTCCCTGCTTGTTTCCTACAAAGGTTGGATACATTTACAGTATGATGTCAAATGTGCTTATTTACATGCACCGTTAACGGACCACATATACATGAAGCAACCCCCGGGTTTTTCTAAGAAAAACGAGGAACATCTAGTGTGCAAATTAGATAAAGCTCTTTATGGTTTGTGTCAGAGCGGCCATGTATGGTTTTTTGAATTAAATAAGGTTTTACTCGAGATTGGTTTTAAAAAGCTAGAATGGTGTAACTGTGTTTATATTTTTAATCAAGAACTTTTACTTTTATTATACGTTGATGATATGGTCGTTTTTGGCAAAACTTTTATTGACAAGGCTATTAAACTTTTAACTAAGTATTTCGATTTAAAAACCTTGGGCAAAACTAGTAAACTATTAGGAGTAGAATTTGAGGAAAATGACGTGTTATGTATTCACCAGATGAATTACATTGAGGTAGTTTGTAACAAGTTCAGAAAGTACAACTTTCCTATTTCGTCACTCCCTATTTCTAAAGGAGTAGTTTACTCTAAAGTTCAATGTCCTCAATCAGAAACAGAAATGGAAGAAATGTCCAGGCATGAAAATCTTCCGCTTTTCGGCGGATTTCTGCTTTTTTTGGAAGACCTCCGCTTTCCGAAAATGTTTTAAAACCTTTCCGCTTTTTCAAAAAAAAAAAAAAAAACAGTGATTACCGAACCTAAAGCAAAACATAGCGGACATAGCAGAGTAACAAGAGGACGATAATGCGTGCCTGGGATGTACGTTTTCACTGCATCTCGCACTGCGCCTAGACTAAAGTCAGCTAGAGTGCAATGTTACTGATTTCCTGAGTTGGTAAATTCAAAACTTAGTTCAGAGGGGCAAATTCTTATTTTAGATCTTCGATGTTTTGAAAGGCATCTGATACATAATTATGTACTTGGCGAACTACTACACAACAATAATTATCTATCGAGACCTTTTGCCCTGGAAAACCGTTGTCAGTGAGCTATTGTTACTCGCGACGTGTTTTTATTGCTGTTTTGCGCACTGGATGAATCTATAAATTTTTTTCACGGGCACGTACCAGCTTAACTGATACTTCTATTGTGGATTATTGAGAAAATGGCAGATTTATCGAATATATTAGAAAACGTGGATTGAAAACGAAATGTTTGTGGTCATTTTCGGATCCAAAAATTTGCTTGGTTTTGGAAAAATCGTCGGCCGAACGAGAACTTCCAGACATTTTATGAATGCTAAACTGGAATTTTTGTTTAAATAAAGCAAACTGACGGTCTACACGACAAATAAAACTTGTATAAAAGTGCAGCTTTTAGTAATGGTATTTAAAATATAAATCTTGTCGTATTCCTTTAGGTCTTCAACATGCAAAGGAAGTAAAATAATTTATGGTAGTTTAAATATACTTTTCTTAAATAAATAAATTATTAATAATAATTCCAATAAATAAATACTTCGATATTTATAGCTATTAAAACGTACACGTCTTAATTTTATGCTGAATAAAAGAATAATTCTTTTTTAAAATGTGAGTTAATGTTAAAAAATCCGTAAGAAAAAGAAAACCAAAATTTTCAGAGTTTTTTTTTTTTTTTAAACAGTTACGCAGATTTTACTAAAAATATGTACCGTAACTTCGTGAAAAGTTAACTAATGGTAAGACCACGGACGGATTAAAGGGATTGGGGGGGGGGGGGAGCGATTACTCCTCCGCTACAGGAAAAAAAATTCTATTTTACTTCCATAAACTAGACAAATTTCAACTAACCGACCATAAAATTACATTAATCCACCCTTAGGCAAGACGTATCGCCTCCTTAAATAAATAAAAAGATTACTTTTATTAATCATTTATGAAAATGTACATAACCAAGCAAAAAAAAAAGAAAAGAAAAGATCATTACTAATTTTTATGGGTCAATCCACATAATACTTAATTTTAAACAACATTCAATTGATACTCTCTCTGGGTTAAAAGTTAACGAAATATGAAATTTAAAAATGCTCTTTATTAAAAATTTGCGTTCGCAATTGGAAAAAAAAAGAAAGAAATTGAGGCGACTAGGCCACAAAAGTCATGTTTTAACGTCTCGGCAGAATTCGCTCTCTTGCTTTATTAGCCAGCTGGCTGAGTGAAGACAAAACAATAACAACCTTCTCGATGTTGACGTGGCGTCGGTACCTCGGTTTGTGAAGGCCCGTTTTCCCCCGTATTACATAATTTTTTTTTTTTTTTTTTAAGCACATTCAAAATTTGGTTCTTCTGCATATCGGACGGAAATATTTCTAAAATGGTTTCACGAAGCTTGTCCGCACCTGTAACTACATCGATGCTTTAAATGACATAATGGGGGGGGGGGGAAATTCAAATGCTCCTTCCATGCCGACTTCAAGTGCATCTATGTGCTTTATTTTCTACAGAAATAAATTTGTTAGCATTGGCTTCACTGGAGCTTGCGCGCTAACTACAGATCAAAAAGCAAGATCAATATACTAAATTTTTTTGCAAAAGAAATTTATTTCAGCCAGATAGTCCGTGTCCTGGAAAAAAATCCCTTTTTGACATGCATAGTCCGCGGACTATACTAGCGAAATTATGGTAACTAACTATCCCCGATCTCCGGGTTCCATATTTGCCAACTGAACTTCAATCTATTAGCAGCTTTTTGGTAAATGAATAATTTTAAAAACAATATGTAAAACAGTTTTTAATACTCTATTGTTAAATTAAAATTTAAGGCATTTTAGTAACTCAACAGAAAAGTATTATTTTCCCCATAATATGTTTATTGATTTCTGAAACATTTTCACTTCAATTTTAAAATCAGTAAAATCGCTATTTCGTTTTATTCTCATGTGCAGGTTTTTCTTTGGTAATTATTTTTACAGTTAATTTTAAAAAGCATAATCTTGTGAGTTGGTATTTTGCAGCTAATATAGGAAGGAGCAGAACATATGTCCCTGTCATAAGTTCCACTTCTGTGTGCTGATGTGCTGCAAGACTGCTAAGATTCTAAAATTTTACCTGAGAAAATATTTAGACATTTATTAAAGAATTATTCTTTTTCCAATAAAACAAGAAAACTTCACTTTTATTCTATCATTTGAATGCTTATTTTAGAAAATGCCAATGCCACATGTATAATTTTTCATTCCATTTCTGATCAAAATTAAAAAAAAAAAAAAGATAGGTCTTAAAAGTTTTGAGAATCAATTTTTATTTTATTTTCAGATCAAAAGAATAATCTGAAATTTGGACGTGAGACTTATGATTTGTTTTGATCTAGGATTTTACGATATTGTTTAAGATAATTATTTTAAATAATTATAGCCTGTTTTCTTTTAATAAATATTGTATATCAAAAACTGATTATTAAACATTTACAGTGCATAATTATTTTCTTCAGGATCACAGTCAGTTTGTTTGTGGTTGAAATTTAAATGGTAGAAATTGTTTAGTACACCATTTAGTTTAACAGTGGTTGAATTTAAGCTCGCACATTATTGCCCAGTTCCATGTTTTTGCATTATCAACAGGCGCGTAGCCAGGAAAATTTTTCGGGTGGAGATATGAACTTATATGTGTATAAATAGATGGAATTTCATCACTAATCCAAACATTTCGGGGGGGAGTAGGGATATATCCCGATATCCCCCCCCCCTGGCTACGCCCCTGATTATCAACCTTGTTATATATGCCTGAAAATACGTGCACGTAAATTTTTCAATTTTTTGCTGGAAAATATGTCCACGTGTATTTCCTCTTTTTTGCTCTTCAGCTGTTTTCATGCCTGAATGTCGAAATATCCTTACAGAAGTTTGTTAGGTAGTCTGTCATTTTTAGCCAATCGTACCCAACCTGACATAAGTTACGCCGTAAACATTTTTAGTCAATTTCAGAGTAATCCAGGATTAGCACATTGGGGTGTTCTACTAAAATTGCTAGGATATGTTTCTTCTACGAAACATTTAAAGCTTTGCCTAGCTTGTGATGAAGTAGAATTAATTACATACACAGATGCCTATTTTGCGGCTAACAGGGATGACCGTACATCTATGGGTGGTCAATTAGTTCTGTTAGACAAAGCTCCTATTGCTTGTCGCACATTTAAGGAAAAATGCATTAGTTTAAGTACAATGGAGTCAGAGTTCATAGCTCTGACAGAAGCGTCTAAAGAACTATTATGGTTTGACTGAATTTTAGATGAATGTATTAGTAACAAAATCATACTAAATGTTAAGTATAGGTCATTACTGTATGTAGATAATATGGCTACTATTGATTTCGTAAAATCACCAATTGAAAATTATAGAACCGTAAAAATGTTTTTTGTGCGTGATCTAATTTACAAAAATATTTTTTATATAAAGCATGTTAAAAGTAAGGAAAATTTTGCGGACATCTTCACCAAGCCCCAAACGAAATTTGGATTGAACAAATTCAAAGAAAATATTTTCTGTAAGCTTTGAATTTGAAAGCTTTTTGTGCTTATAAAGTATGCTGTGTTTTTTTTTTTCCTTTCTGCACTACTTTTTAAATACCTGTAAAGTTTTATTGAATAGTTTTTGTGTATTAGAAATATTTGGTGCTGGACACTGTAAATTTTTGTATCAGATAGTTTTTCTGCTTGGTAAGCAATTTAAATTCCCGTCGGAATGTGGGTGTTGACCTGTGTTAAGTTCATTCTCCGGGGTCCGAGCGGCCGGAGAAGCGTCTCGCCTGGTGCCCTTGTAAACTGCCAGAGGGCCTGCAGGGGATAGTGGCTTTCATAGACGTAGCCACACAGGAAGGCCTTTTGTCGCGGGCATGTTATGTTTAATTTAGTGAGTCCTTTTTGTATTAATGGAAATGCCACAAACTAGTTCTCGCTAACCTTGCAGATGTTTAAATCATGTAATAGCGTACAATCTTTCATCCTGAATCACTCATTTATAAAGTACCCTTTTTTACGTAACATGTTTTATTTCTTTAACAAGTTTCTAAATGCAGCAAAATGATTATATAATCTTTCTTTTAAACTGTAATAGAATTCAAATGTTTATATCTGAAAAAAATTGTTTTTTGAATCATGCTTATACTTACGTTATGTTTTCTAAATAGTACTTTTCAGTATGTTAATGAAGTTAGTGTGAATGTGAAGTATGAAATCAAGGGCCCTTGTATGTTGTGTCTTGTCTTGTACCTTGTATCTTGCTATGTTGCCTTGTATGTTGTATGTTAAAAGTTGACTACTGAAACATATTTCCTCCCTTAATTATGTTGCAACAAACGATCTTTTGAATATTCTTTTAATGTTCTGCATGGGTACCGTATGATAATTTTTACTGTAATTGAATCTGATGTATTAAGAATAGCTGCAGTGAAGTTTAAATAAGTATAATTGGTAAAAATTGTGTAGGTATACCAATCAGTATACTGAGGTATAATTGTAATCGTGTTTCAGAGACTTTCAAAAGGACTTTATAATGTAAGGTAAAAATGTAGGTAAACCTTAGGGTTACCGAGGTAATTGTATTAGAACTATTCAAGAAAAAAAAAAATTTCTCTTTCAGGTATTATTCTGTTTTAGCAGATTTTTTTGTAGTGCTTATATTGTGTATTATCTCATTAGCTGAATTGTTTAATTATGTGATGAAGTTTTCTTCACAATTTGTCTATGTAACAATTGTTATTTCTAAAATGTTAATGTAATATTTAACATAATGTGAAAAAATGTAGTTATTTTGGAGCTGAAATTCAACAATTTATTTAATTGTGAGTTCTTTGGCAGTTAGCCGTTAGTCGTTTTCATCACAGTGACAAGAGGGGGGGCCTTGTTAGCCCCAGTTCTTGTCACTGTTAAACATGTCAAATATATTACTTACTTTTTAGAAGCTCCTTTAATTTCTTACTATGCTTTATGAATCAGTATTTGGACGTACTTGGAGCCAAGTACGGCTCCCGTACGCTTTAGCAAGTCAAAATTATTTTTTTCATCACTAACGACGATGTTTACCATTTGCCGACCGTTCGCGGAATGTTGTGTTTACACTTTTTCCCGCCAGGCGGCTGAACTTCCGTGAACGTGTTGCTTTGAGATGACGTTTTCCCGGTCATCCTCATTACCCGTATTTTTATGGTAACTGCGTAGTGCGGCAGGTATAAATACTTGTGCAAATGTGTAGCGTTGCGCTTGCTTAAAAACTTGTTAGGAACTTACTTAAGCTTCTTTGAAGATTGTTTAAACTAGTGTCAGATTACTTTGACTTGTACTTGCTTGTGTCTTTTATGATATGAAAGTTCCTACGCTGTTGCTGTGGTAAATATGTTATCTGTGATATTTTCTTTTGATATTTTTATGCATCAATAAACAAAGTTATTTTAAATCTTTTATGTGTCATCAATCCTAGTCATTTTTACACACTGCCAAGTTTCTTAGATTCCACTGTGCTTTTAAGCTTTTAACTCTCTGCATTAATTTTAGATAGTGTTAGACTATGTCACTTAGTGAGTGAAGAACCTGACAGTTTATTTTAAGTCTCACTTAGCAAACAGATTTTAAAGGATAATTAAAATGAAATTGTTTTTATAAAAGAACTTTGTCTTCAATTATAACACCCTTATCTACACCTCTGCCAACAGTTCTCTCCATCAGCGCCATGTAGACCAAGTGTTTATCACTGCACATTCACGTGATTTTCGGTGTCCACTCTCAAATTTTCCAGCTATCCAGTTCTTGTCTTCTAACTGCTTCCAAACTCGCATCATTGTGCTGCTATTGCACTGTACACGAGCCGCTGAAAATCTTCTTTCACAGAGGCTGATGATTCTTCCCCGTTCAAAATCCGTAAGTAGTTCAAATTTCGCCCTCTGCCATGGACGAGGCATAGTTACGTCTCACTTCACATTTACCACAAACAGATAAACACAGACTATTTTGAACATGCCACTACAGCAATGTATTTATACGGTTTCAACAGCAGTACAGAGGGTGTTGCTCAGCTCACATATGCATAGTGGCTTTGAAATTTTAATCATTTGCTTTATTCAGTATAATTTGAATTTCCTGAAAATTTCAGCTCAATCCCATCATTCTTTCATGGTGTTACATTTTTTACAAACAGAAGTATATTAGAAAAAAAGAAAAAATAGAAATATTGCAATACCTTCATAAAATAAAGTCTCCGAAAGAGCTGCAGTTATACCACGGATTTCCTATAATAAAAGAATAATTTACTGAAGAATTAAAATATAATTTCTTTATATTAATATACATACATGACAGTTACACATTAAAAATGAACAAAAATCTAGCAAACAGCATAATTATTTTAAAAAATTGTGAGTTACAATTGTTTTTAGATAGTGTTTTTAATTCAATATTTTCTTAGCAAATGTAATTCATTTACTAATAATTAATGTTGTAAATTTGAAACAAAAGGATTAGTTAGACTCTAAAAGTTTTCAGGCAATATTTTTGAGAGATTTGCTCATAAAAATTTCACATTTTGAAAAGGGCTGAAAAATAATCTTTAGAGAAAATATTCACTACATCTCATTTGGAAGAACAGTTTAAAAAACAATAGTCTTTTAGAATGGAAAATTCTACAGAGATCCAAAGCTTTGGACAAACAAACAAAAGAAAAAAGATACAATTGACTTTTTGTTCTAGCATATGAATAATCAGTTTGCAGATATGTCTGATATAATGTAACAGTTACTTAGTAATGCCTCAAAACTTCAACAGAAAATAATAAGCTGCAAGTAGAGGTCTGTGCTGCTGTGCCATGATGCCACTGCTGGGTACTTGTATTACCTTGGTGTTTTATAGGAAAGTTTAATATAAACGTTCAACAACAGGGTATCTTTTCTTAAAGAATGAAAACTAAAATTTAAATTCTTACGAATTTCAATACTGAAATTAATAGTTTACTTCTACAATGTAAATTTTGGTATAAATTAGTTATATGTTTTAAAAATCTCCTCACTAAATGATGTTTTCCACTAGCTTTATTTAAGACTGGAACATTTTATTGCCTGTGTTGAACATGATACTGTTCCTCTTCCTAACTGACCTTTCCTATTTAAAGTACCCATACATTTTGCTCAGTATTGTCAAAGTAAAGAATATCTTCTTTGTTTAAAGGGAAATATTTCCAAACCAATGGGGGAAAAGAAATCAACTATTGTTACTACTGAAAAATAAAAATGCATTTTAATTTGTTAAAACAAAATAGGGGAAATTTACTGGACAGTTACTTTTAGGGATTTGAATTACAAAAGCAACACGGAGATTTCTTTAGAACTGATTTCTGAGTTACAACTGATGATTAAAAAAAAAAAAAAATCTAAATTTAATAATAAAACAGGCATTATACTACAGGCACATTTTTGAAAATGCTGTGTATTTTGTGTAATGAAATTATAGTACATAGGTTCCCAACCTGGGCGATAACGCCCCCTTGTGGGCATTTGAGGCTTTCAGGGGGGCGGTAAAAGACTCAGAGAAAATTAGGAGGCGTTGATATGGCATGGAGGGGCACGGGAAGATTAACCAAATATAGTCTTAAAATCACTCTGATAATTCATTTCTATCTCGTGTGCGAAAATTCACATATTTCGATATGAGACTTCGCTGTTGAGAGAAAGAGATAGCTCTCTTATATACCTCTCTAAAACTTTTATTCCTCTTTTTTAAATGAAGAAGAAATTCAGTAGAGTTTCAATTCAAACAATATTCTATCTATTAGTAATTTTTTAAAATTTAATTCTTGTTTTCACCATGCATTATGTACGCTCTTATTTCTCTGGAGTGGGAGGGGGGGCGGTATTGAAATATTTACTAGAAAAGGGGGCACCAGTTCAAAAAAGGTTGGGAACCTATGTTATAGTACATGATAATATGATTATTACCTGAATTTTCATATTTTTTCAATATTAGTTTTAATAAAGTATGTATGATTTTGTATTCTAAATTTGAAATAGTTTTTATTTTTCTTTTGTTTTATATATTTGAAATTGTTCATATCTGTATTACATCAGCATAAAAAGATACTGATCAGTATTTTTAACAGTGGCAGACTATATTGGAGGCAACCAAACGGGTTGTAATTTTTAAATTGCAGTTTTAATTTTTTTTTAGAAAAATGTTAAGATTCAAGATTATACTGAAATCTCAGGAGACGAAGCCAAAGGGGGTTATTGCTCCTTCCCAATGAAATATTAAACGTAAAGCCTGTCTTAAATGGGCCCTGTACTAAGCTAAAAGCTTCTTTAGGTAAAACCTGTCTTTGTTAAGTCATGTTTACGACATTCTGCACATAAAAAATTTTGTAACATCAGTTGTAATATTGTGATTATAACTCATTTTTACTGTTTACAGCCTTCTGAGCAATAAAAATATAGTTTTGTTTGCCTATTATGGCTATTTCAAGTAATAATGATCAATAAAAATTTGAAAATATCATGTTTAATATGCAAAGCCCGACTAAGTCAACATGAGGACATGCAGACATTTTTCATGGGGCTTCTTTCATATCAATATTTTTATGTGTTCTGTCATATATAAAACATACAATATGTAAACAGAGCCTGATTATGCACAGACTAACTAGGTCTCAGACTAGGACCCACCAGCTTTTAGCAGCATCAGAATTAAGTTTAAGCTCTAGTCTTAAAAAAATTATTGACTACACATATGTGTCAACAAGGAATCACAGTATAAGATGCCCCCGAAAAGTGCTAAGCCTAGGAACTGGAAAATGTCTTAGTCGGGCCCTGTATGTAAATTATGAAAAAATGAAAATCTTTTTTATAATAAAAATGTTGAGAACCTACAAAAGTTTTGCAAGATTCCTTCCATTCCATGGAAAAGTTATTCCCAGAATATTCAAAATCATTATGTGATGAGAACTTTTTAGAAAATTGAACAAGATAAGCAAGAAACATTTTCTGTTGTGTTGTTGTTGTTGCTTATCTCAGTGTCCCAGCTACTGCTAGACGAGATCTGCGAGTCTATGTTTTCTGGCAGAATACAGCTCAAGGTATGTCAGGCTGCTGGACGTAGCCAGGGTCTCCCCGGCACTCATCTTCGCCAAGACATCCGCCTCCTCGTTACCCCAAATGTCCACATGAGAGGGGATCCACTGAATGTGTACATCACAAGAAGACGAGACTTGTTTTAATTTAGTAAGAATTGAAATACCAGTCTTGTCACCAACGTTATGCCAGTTAGACAGATGTTGGTGCTCAGGTCCTTTGACTAACAGAGGCTGCCTTTTTCCTCCGTCTGAGAAACATTTTCTAGAAACAATTAACACCTTTCTACAGTGGATAATTATGTCATTACATGATTGGAGTCCGTCCTTTGGCTAGGGCCCTGTAATAGCTTACCATGTCCGCTTGATTTCTAATTTAGAGTCTGTAAATAAGGTTCTGGACTTGACAAAAGCTTTGCTAGCCTATTGTAATAGAATTCTGCACTAAAGGACCCTCTGCTCGCGAATCGAAATGAGCAGTTGTGCTCGTGCATCTTGAATTTGTTATGTTCTTGTCACAGATCACAAATGAGTGGATGCAGTGTACACTGCATCCACTGCCAGTGATGCACTTACAGAACATCAAGTGATTACATTCTACAAGTGATGCACTTACAAGAACATCATTTACTGACAAATCATGCTACTTTAGTAACTTAGTAACAGAAAAAGGTTCATAACACTCCTGGAAACAGTGCCATAAAAATAGGGAGGTATGGTGGGGCGAATGCCAGGGCTTTCAATCTCGTGGCCACAAAATCAATATAGCTATTTTTTATCTCAAAAATATGCATATTTATTTATTTATTTATTTGGGGGGGGTGGGGGCTTCTAAAATTTCCAGGCTTTCACATCTAATGTTCTAAACTGATCAACTAATCTTGTTTAAGCAGAAAAATAGCTGCTTACAGCTTATACTAGCCAACAAATCAGAAAATGCAACGCAATAGATACAATTGATATTGAAAGAAAGAAAGTTAAAATATTTAAGCCTATAAAGATTTACTATCAACATACTTTAATTAATGATCTTTGTTCCTTTTATTAATCTAGTAGAATATTTTCATGGCCTTGCAAAGCAGCCACTCTAAGGAAGTAGGCATTTTGAGGGCCACTCCTATTTATGAAAATTGCTGTATAGGTTTAATGTTATTATTCCTATATGCTTTGGGCTAGCTGGTAACAGCAAAAACAAAATAAAACACGTTATAGTTTCATGTGAACTAATTTGCCACATACTAGTCAAAGCAGACTATTTTTGATTTTACCAAAATTTTAAACATTTTTGTAAGAGGGATAGTACAGTGTAGCAATGTAAAAAAAAAAAAAAGCGTATATACAGGATGCCCAATGGCTATTTCCTAAACCATTAGTCTGGCACATATTTTCAACTGCAAAAATGCTTTAAATTTAATAATCTATTGTATCAGAAACAGGTGCAATCAATAAATCAATTCCTATAAAAATAATAAAATTTAAATTTTATATATTCCCCCAGTCCAATCAGTTATATTTAGAAAATTTTTCTTTATATAGTTTAATGCACAATTTTTAAAAAATCGCCCTTCTACAAACAAAATTCACCGAGTTACAGCGGCTTAAAGTTAGAGCATTTTTCGAGCTACAAAATAGGGATTGTATACAGAATGAATTCGAGAAAAATTAACGCACATGGTTTTGAGATGTCATATTTATTAGCAATTTCATTATTTATTTTATAAATATAGATTGCAGTAAAGAAGATGAATGTTTAACTATGTGTATCTAATAAATTAACATAAAAATATAGCTTTATACTGAAAAGAGAATTTTTTAGAGTTTTTTTTAATGAACTTGTGTTAAATAACTTTTAAAAAAACAAGGGTATAAAACACTTCATTAAACATTAAATTAGAAAATGAAACATTCTAATACGAATAAATGTATTTTAGAAACTAAAAATATTATAAATCCTGTTAGCATAACATTTGCTCAAAGTAGCTTTCTTCGGCTGCAATACAGAGATGCACCTATGTAGAAAACTCTTGATATATTTTGCACAGGATACTTGGTCAGGGCCGTAGCCCTGGGGATGCTATGGATGGCTTAGCCATGGAAAAACTCACCCCCCCCCCCCCCACTACAGCAAAACTAACATGCACCAAGTACAGTTTTGGAAAAAAAAATGAAGTTGAAATTTTTACAATATCTGTTCTTGTACATACAAATGAAGATTTTCTGCTCTCAAAAATGGAGTTTTACTAGTCTGTATACATTGCAAGCTCTTAAAACATCATAATTTGTCTCCCATAAACATGGTAAAAACAACTTCTTACAAAGAGTGTGAGTAGGTTGTGTAGTGTCCAATTTCAGTATGCCTGTGAAATTGCTGCCAACCAATTTCCTCACAAATCTGACCGCTGATATTGCAAATCTGAATCTGAAATTGCAAGGTAGCTATTTAATATCCCTGCAATTAGTGATCGCTGTCATGCCGCAATCCGGAAAACTGTAATCGGGAAAAGATAAAGTGAGAAAATTTTTGGCCTTCTCAAAAGATACAAATTCTTTTGATGGAGACCTTTCTAGAAGTGCCTGAAAGAATTTTTTCTTTGGCACCCTCTCCCCCATCTTTTCTCATAACTTTAGCTATAATTGGGTCAAGTTTTCATGGGTAAACTGTAACACGGCTAGGACGTGTGAGGCATTAATGACCTCATAACAATAGCACTTGCCCCTTTGTTGAGATACTCCTCTGTGCCTAGGATACAAAGAGAGAGATATTACAAGGTGGGGCATTTTTTTCTGCAAGATGAAAGAAATTCCAATTTGCAAATAGGAATACATCTCTCTCATGTTTCACACTCCAACGCATTAGTGTAACATCAGTACAAGGAAGCACCACACAGCTTCATACTTGTCTTGCTGTGCAAGTATATACCCAACCTTGGAAAACTTAAGGCTGATCCACTTGAAAATCATGCAACTTTTGAACAGCTTTAAAAAAAAAATTTTACTGTGCTAGAGCAGTGGCTCCCAACTAGTGATCTGTGGACCACTGGTGTTCCACAAAAAAGTTCTAAGTAGTCCTCAGAGCGAGTGAGTGTTTAAAAAATTGTACCTTCAAAACTTCAAAGGGTAAAAAGGCAAAAAGCATAACTGTTTAAGGTCATTTTTAGAAGAAAAAAATGTTTCATAATCCTTGGAAATTAGGGAAAGAAAACCAAGAGTTCCATATCTAGTCAAAGAAATATGTGATAATAAATCACATTAATTCCAGAAAGGTAGAAATAGAATGCCTAACACTTATAATTTATTTCATAGTTCATCTTTAAAAAAAAATTAATAAAATTTATGCATACACTTCTAAATTTATTTAAGAATGTTTTTTGAATTTTTCATTTTATTGCTACATTTTGTGCAGACATTTAGTATTTTTTTAAAATTTTATTTCCCCCCCTCCCCTCCCCATGGAATGAATTCTTTTAAGTTGTCCATGGGTAAATTGAAAGTCGAAAAGTGGTCCACAGGTTAGGTTGAGTTGGTAACCACTGTGCAAGAGCCCCGGAAAATTTTAAAATGTCTCTTTACAAGTTGCACTTTGAGCTGACACTGACAATGAACCTATAGGAGCTACGAAACTGTCACAAAAAATGTTAAACCTATGGAATTTGTGACATTTTCAAAAACAGGTAAATCCTTGGCCAATTTTTAAGTCAATTTTTGTGCTTATAAAATTTTTCTGAAAGTTGCATGAGACATACAGCTTTACTGTATAGTATGAGTTCATAGTGCATAGGGTGAAGAAGTATAAATTTTTTCGAGTGTTTAATTTCACTGTTTTGTTTTTGAAGCTGTTAAAAAGTTCTGTGACGGCGATTGCTCTACAAGTATAGCAGAATTAAATCATATGCCCCAAACAATATTGTGATGGAAAGTGTTTTATAATTGATGCATTTGGCAACATTTATTTTTCTAGCTTCAAATTAAATTTCTTTCCTCCTTTTTTTTTTTTTTTTTACTTTTCCGTAAGCACTAGCACATTTTCCACATTATAACGTCTTTTTCTGAGTTCGGACGCGTATGTCCTTGTACAGTGCTCAGCTGTAAAGACAAGCTCTGAATCTGCCTTCTTCAGTATTGTAGGATCTTTTTTTATATAAAATGTATCACAGTTCTCGGTATGTATTACGCATGTAAGAAGAGAAAAACGGAATTCGAAAGACTTTTCTAGAACATTCGATGTATGCATCTGCATACAGAGAAGCAAAACAAAAACAAAACACTGCGGTCTGGGAGCAGTGCAATACTGCAAGTTAGGCATTTTTATAAAAAGTGCTAAAAGTAGATGGGAAGAAAAAAATAAATAAAACAGACTGCAGCTGTAAGTTTGATTAGCATTGCCAAAGGCAGAAAATCGAAATGATTTAAAACTACGTTATTGCCCTGCAAATGAAATGGCTGGAAGGAAACTTGAAAGCTTTAAAAACAGTTACTGTTAAAAACTTATAAATTAATTAAATTTAGAATAGATTATTATTTTAAATTTAGACAAAACAGTTAACATTTGTATTAATAATTTTTCATAAAAAATATGCACATTGTGTCAATGTGAAATATACTCCCCCCAGTTTAGGAGAAAAAAATATGCACATTATATATATTCAATCAGTAAAACACAAGATAAAAATATTCACTTATAAAACAATATTGAAGATTCAGAGTTCTTGAAGAAAAATAAGATAATTAGGTATTTACTGAAAATATTACAGTTCAAATATAGTTCTTGAAGATTACAGTTAGAAAAGTTCTTGTAACATATCGCCAATAAGCAATTGTAATTCTAATAAAAGAAATTTGTTAACACAAGTCCTTTTTTTTATGCATAGTCTTCTCATTAGTTCAAAAATTCAATTATATGCAAAATTGTCCCAATATAACCTTGAATTTGAAGGTAGTATAATTGTTCTGTTAAAAGCATTAAAACTACAGCACGACAGTCTTTACAAAAAAAGTCTTTGAAAAAATTCTGTCACCATACATAAAATGTTTGAGATGAAACTAAACTTCGGTAATAGACATAATTTATATAATTAAAAATATTCATCTTCAAAAGTTGTAACATATAAAAATACTAGTCACAATACTTAATAAAAACATATAAAACTTCTGATAATACATTATCTTCATATGTAAGATTTTTATATTCAATGTTTGAGAGACAACTTTTCCCATATAATATTCTCAAATTAATTCTTTAGGACCCAAAAAAAATTTAATCATAATTCTCAAACATATTATTCATAACCTAGGTTTTTGTTATCATCATCAAAAAAGCCATTATTCTGTTTTATATGGGTTCAAAATGGATCCATATGAAACTTTTATAGTACCAAAAAATTATTTCAAAATGACGAGAGCATTGTTCATATTTGAACACATTAATCTTAGAGACATTAAACATACACAACGTATTTTTAACAAGTATTCAAAACAAGAAAACAGTTTGTGTGTCTTGAAAAAAATTGAAAAAGAAAAAACGTGTACAAAAAAAAGTAGTTTAGAGAAAACATTGGAATTATTTGACTTCACTTTAATTTTTTCCAAGAATCAAAAAGACACCTATGCATAGATCAGTAGAAAATACAAAAAAATGTGTATGACACGTTTACAAACACTGGGCAAAAAAATGCACAATAACTGTATAACAAATTATTGAAAATTTAAGAACAAAGCCACAAATGCACTATAATATCAAACCTTTAAAAAACCACAGAGAAAGTAATCTAAAGTGTTCATGTATGGTGATCTTAGAGATCACTCAACAGCACAGCCATACCCAACTATATTAACACACACTTGATGTGTGCTTGGGTGAATGATATGTGGGCTTTGCAGAGTTCAATAGTGGCTATTTTGTGTATTTATACCTTTCTGCCTGTTAAATTGACACTCATCAGTCTAAAGAATGTCACTAACGAATGATGGATTATCATTTTACCGATTCAAAATAAAATTGCAAAATTCAAATCTACATTATTTGTCACCTTTCAATGATTCTTGTATCAAAATGGGGAAGATGGATATACATCATATGTGCTTAAAATGTTCCATACTTGCAATTTAGAAAAGCCATATACTTTGCTAATGCTTCTTACACTAGACCAGTGGATCAAAACCTTTTAATGTCGCAACCCCTCAACAAAGGCTAACTTAAGGTGGTGCCCCCCCCCCCTTCGAATTTTTCAGCATACATTCAGTTTTTTATTTTTCAACAATGAACATTTAGTCGAATTTTCTAAAAATTAATGTTATCAGTAAAGTTTCAATGAAAATAAGTGAAAATAGATATGTAAGACGACACTCGCATCTCACTTACACTAAACATTTAATCAAAAAAAACACTGCACGGATTACACATAATATGAAACAGGAAAATTTTCAAAAGAGAACAACAGTCATTGCTCACTCCATTTTGCCTCGCTATCGAACTAACTCGATTCTTTCGCGGAAGCGTCACTGCCTTGATTTTTCACCACTGTAGTTTTGGAGTTTGGCTGCTAAGTTCTTTGAAGATATTATTAATGTTTATAGTCTTTATAGAACAGGTGGGGAATACCTGTTGCAGACTCCCCCCTGGCCACGATGACGTCCCGGCGAGTGGCCAGAAGAGCTGGATGGTAACCGAGTCTCTCTTTTGGCACTTCGACGAACAGTCTTTGGAGGGCTATTCTTGGGAGGTCGTCCCCTCTTCCTTAGGGGGCGACAGGCACAACATCAGAGAGAGGAGTTTCACTGAAAGGGGTGAGAGCAGAAGTGTGGTATGTGCCAAGCAGTATATCCGGCGCTTCCGGGTTAGCAACTTCATAGGTTGTAAGGGATCGTTGGGTAATCACAATATAGGGGCCATCCCTACAGGGTTGAAACTTAGCTGTTTTCTTTTCTGCTTTATTGCTTAAACGATGTAAATTTACCCATACTTTATCACCTGGCTCTCTCTCTCTCTCTCTCTCACTCACTCACGCACACACACACACATGTGCCCTTCTTCTACTCTCATCGGCATACTTTTTGTGCTAGTCTTGCTTCTTTTCTACAAGAGCTTTGATCTCGGTTGAGATCCGGGCGAATTTCCTCAGATAAGGTGTAATTTCAGCGATGAAATTATCGTTGTCAATCACCGCTCTCACATCATGTTGCACGTCATCAATTGTTCGTAATTCTCTTCCGAATTGGAGAAATGAAGTTGTGTGATTTGTTGTATCATCACTTCGTCGTATTCATTGCAAAACGGATGGTTGCAAGTTTATCTGACCATGACGTATGATCCTCACCAACAAGTATTGCTAGTTTTGGTTTTAAATCCCAATTCTTTCTTTCAACTGGATTGGCCTGGGGCCAATATACGGGTTTAAAGACTTGGGACACTTCGAGTAGGTAACACAGTTGCTGTAGGACAGCATTTGTGAATTGTGTGCCAGTATCACTTATGACACATCTGGCTAATCCATACCTCAGGAAAATCTCTTCGAACAAAGTTATGGCACACTCTTTCGCCGTCGCCTCTTTCAGAGCAAAAAGTTCTACCCATTTTGTCGACGTATCTTCTACGATGAAAATCCACTTCTTTCCATATGCAGTCTCTGGTAAGGGACCAAAGAGATCTATGGCGAGTGTTTCGAAGCGCTGGGCATAAGCGGAAGTTCTCAGTAAACCTGCAGGTTTCTCATTGCTTGGCTTAAATCTGCTACACTCAGCACAATTTTTGACGTAATCGGTAATAAACTTCCGCATTCCAGGGAAGCAATATCGCAAGGCCACTTTGTAGAAGGTGCCCTCGGCTCCAGAGTGGCTGGCAGTTAGGGAATCGTGGTACTCCTTTAGCACTCTCTTTCGTCAGGGATGTTAACTTCAACATTCGATTTGGGAGCACCCTGGGAGCAGAAAAAATTTCATTTGGGAGCACCTCGGGAGCAGAAAAATTCTATTTGGGAGCAGAAAAATTCTATTTGGGAGCAGAAAAATTCCATTTGGGAGCAGAAAAATTCCATTTGGGAACAGAAAAATTCCATTTGGGAGCAGAAAAATTCCATTTGGGAGCAGAAAAATTCCATTTGGGAACACCTTGGGAGCACAAAAAATTTAGCTTCCGCGAGGAAAACTAAGATTTGGGATCAAAATTAACATGATTTTGGAGCATAAAATTCAAGATTTCACTGTGCCGACTCTAGAAAAAAGGGCCGCCAGGGGGGAAATTTCAAAAAGGGCACTTTGGGGTTCCACGAGAATGTACAGGTAGATAACATATCTGGAAACTGGTTTGAAACTATCCGATTCCCGAAAATTTAACATGTAGAATTGTAATATGTGTTTTGACTTACAATGCACAGTTAGATTTCTTCCAGTTTGTCTTTAGTTTCCCCCCCCTCCTTTTGTAGAAAATATCCTGTAGAATTAAGTGTAAGCGAAATAGGAAAAATGATTTGTTGATAATATTTTGCTCTAAACATGACAAATATGTGAATTAAATCTGTACATAACTAGAAGTTTTTGATTAAAAAAAAGAAGTTTTAATCTAAGTAATTTTGAATTTTCTGTTTATTTTTTTTTTCTCAAAATTACGTGATGTAGATGTTTATTATTTATAAGAATAGTACATTTATTGAAGAAGGTTCCAGAAATTTTTAGCCAGGCATGATTTGTTAGGCAGTAGGGGAAGGCAGAGGGGCTGTTAATTTTTGTTCCTCAATTTTATCACACTATCACTACTTGACCACAATTACTGGATGACATTCATATATGATATTTCACCTATATTGGTACAAACTTTTAAACAGAAAAGGACTGTCAGTGTAAGTGGATTAGGATAGATGTGTTTAGCATGTAATAAAAATAATAAAATTTCTGCACAGTGGACGATGTATAAAATTTAATAATATAAATCATAATTTTATTTAAATTCTTTTGTTCGCAATAATTATTGAATGATTACCAAGTAAAGATTTTTAAAGTTACTGAATATATACCTTTATTACTATTAGACATTATTTGGAATTGCATCAAACAATTCAACTCATCCATCAATTGATAACTATAGAAATTGGGAAAATTGAATTCAGAACACAGAAGATTGCTAGAATAAATGACATAGTCATGCAAATTTTGTATTACATCCAATGGTTGGATGTACACCATATCAAATCACTGAAATATATTTGTTCTACCTCTTTCACTTCTAATTTAACCCATTTATGCCTAGCGTCCCTTTTTTGGGACAGCATTTTCGCTATCAGTCGAAAACCTTATATATTTTTACTAGCCTTTATTCGCAAGTATTAAACCTCAATTCCACAAAATATTTTAAATGGCCAAGTCGGATGTTGACATTTCAATTTTTATACATAATGATTTTTAAAAAATCATCTCTTGTTCAAAAAGTTGACATCAGAAATTTATCAATTACTGCTGGTGTTAGCACAAATCGAAGAAAGTCGCAAAAATATCCAGGCACAAATGGGTTAATGTTTGCTCATTCATGAAAAGTGAATATAAGATTTTTAAAAAGCACTCTATTCTTTAAAATAAATAAAAATAATTACTACATGTAAGTTTTTTAGCAGGCATAAAATAAATATTTTTTTAACTCGCAGAATTGTCCAAAGGTATGGAATACAGTTTAACATATTTTAAATAATTTATTTTTCATAAAGCTTTATTTTTAATTTTTTGTAACATACTTAAAAAGGTGTCTTTAAAAATTTTCTTTCTTAAATCTTTTGAAAATGAAAAAAGCATTAATATTTTATTTTAACTATCAAATGTTTTTAATCAGCTTAAAATAATTAAAATAATAAAAATAATTAACATCCTTTTGCCAGAAGTACTCAAACAAATTATATATTAAAAAACCTTCCAGAATTATTTCGATTTTTTTTTTTTTTTTTTAGCTTTTAAAAACTGAAAATAAGCTTAAATTGATGACAGTTTATTTTATGAATAACCTAGCTGTTAACTAATGACACAGTTTGCTTTCTTAAGACATCCTTTCCCAGAACTAGTTATCTTTTGCTTTTAATATTTTTTTCTTCATTCATTAAAATGCTGAGAATTAAAAAAAAACAGAAAATATATAATATGAATATTTAGAATACCAAATCTTGTCAATAGTCTGATTTACTAAATTCTGCAGTTACTCTAATTTTATATAATTAAAACTGTGGCGTAAGAAGAGGGGGGGGGGGGGGCGCCCGGGTGGCAAGATAAAAAAAAGATGGTGGCAGGCAGGACACTTAAAAATAATATGGTGGAAAACTAAAGGACCGAAATGGGGGCAGAATGCTGAAACTCAGAATGAATGGGGCGGCAAACTGAAGGACCGCACCGGGCGCCAATAACCCTAGCGCTACACTGCTAAAGCAAAAGATCATTATTATGCTCCTTTTTTGGCAAAAGTATAATGTCTTTCAATTGCTTTATTCGCAAAATGTTGCAAATCGCACGTTTTTTAGATCGATTTGAGTGGATAAAGCCACTGAACATAGTAGACGCCGGAAGTGTTGAAGTGCGGCCGTGCGACTGTCGGTCTGGAGTTTTTGTCGGTTTCATCAAATGTAACGTCAATACACGTTAGAACTCTTTAAAAAGTCACCCAACCAAGGCACCCCCCTTAGGAGATATCCCTTGTCTAGGCTTGCCATAGCAAGCAAATCCTGCAAGATGCAAATCCTGAAAAATTTTGGAATCGCAAAACGTCGTTTTGCTATGGCATAAATTCTGTATCATTCTTAATTATGTATGGTTAGTAAATAGCTGTTATACATTAAGAATAATATGTACTAAGAAAGCTGATTAAAAAGAGGAAATCGTTTAGGGAGAAATTAAAAAAAAAACTTGCTAGTGCACAAAACTATTAAAAACATAAAGAGCAATAACTATATACAGCTGGCGATGAACTCTGGAATAATGATTGTTTGATAATTCGCAACTACTTATTTATCAAACGTAGCTACCGATATTTGAGGATTGACAGATGGAATCGCAAATTTTTAGATAACTTAAGAAAATTTTGATTTTCCCAACCGTATTTTCTTCCCCCAACTCCTAAGTGAAATGCCCAGGTAGTTCTGCCTGGCCGATCGGGCTTCTCATTGAGTCAGCAAAAACATAGTAGAGAGGCCCCTTTTCAGGTTACCCGGCTCGCGCAAATGCAAAGACAATGAAAAAGGCAGTAACAGTATTTCGATCTGAAACAATAGAATATTTGAAAAAGGCATTTGTGGGAAAGATCCGATTTCATAGACGGTTTCGTGAAAGGGCCGCTTTCAATCGAAGCTATTTTTATGATGGAGTTATTGCACTCAATCGTATTTCTGTGAAGGAGCCGTTTTAATTAACGTATTTTCGTGATGGGCCGCAAATGGTGTGTAGGAAAAAAAAAATAGTGATTGTTGACTAAGAATAATAAAAATTTAAAAGGAGGGGGGCAGAAAGAAGAGAAGAATGTAAGAAATAAAAAGTGGTGATTGCTGACCAATAATAATAAAAATGTAAAAGCAGGAGGGCGCAGAAAGAAGAGAAATAGGGCCGCAGGGCACTAAAAAGACGATAAAAGGGCTGACGACCACTAAAAAGACGATAAAAGGGCCGACAGGCGCTGTGCCCTGCAAAATCAATCTAGAGTCAACACTTACAATAAATGCAGATAAGAAAAGCAAAGTTTTCAAGTGTGATAAAAAATTAACAAAGAGTCAAAATGACATATTCGGCACAAAAATCGGCTAAAAGTGCAGTTCGGCACAAGATTTGCGTTTTGGAGCAGCTCGGCACAATCGGCGCAGAATTAACATCCCTGCTTTGGTTCATGGATAGGGACGACTAATTGAGCCTCCTCGGCTTCCGAGTCTGGTGCATACCTGTAAAGGATTCCCTGAGACATCAAATATCCCCGCTGCGTCCAGTTGGCATAATTTTCATCTGTGGTGTTACTCTCAAAACAGTCTATTATCTTTTTCAGATCTGGATCCTTGAGTTGCTGTTCCCGGATGTCACTTGGCTTCCGGATAGGGAGGTCAATGGCAACCGCACAAATCTCACCCGATGGCTCCTTGTGTTCACATGCAGGACGTGATAGCAAATCTGCAATAAGGTTGGCTTTTCCTGGCAAGTAGTCGACTTTCAAGTTGTACGACTGAATCTGTAGAACCCATCTTGCTAATCCGCCGGACTTGCTAATCGGCAATTTTAAACTTAATAACCATTTCAAGGGCTAGTGGTCAGTAATCATCCTGATCTCTGCTCCTTCCACGTATCCCCTGAATTTCTCTAATGCCCAAACAACTGCTAGGGCCTCTCTTTCCGTTGTGGAATAGTTCTTTTCAGCTGGTAGTAGAAGTCGGCTGGCATATTCAAGCAGGTGTTCCTCTGGACCTTGTCCTTGGGTAAGGACAGCTTGTGATGGAGATCACATATTTAATAAAATTTTCATTTGTGTTTACTTTCTTAAATTTAATATATTTTAAATCAAGCATTTTCATTTAAATTCTCTTCTCATTTTTAATTACACTGTCTTTCAAAATTTTGTATTACGCTTTTTGTACCCCATGTTTAATTTCAATTAACTGCTTAGCATCTATGCTTAATTTATTCTTTCACCCTTTGATCTGTGTGAATAATAAGTCCGTTAGATTTCTTTAGCTTTCCTAGCTGTTAAGAAACATCTGTTTCTCATGCAGAACATCTACTTTTTATTTATATGCATCTATGCCTAACGTCTTTCTATATGCGTACATCACTTTATTCATTTCATTACCAAATATGGACATGGCCTCACATCAGTTAAAATACAGCTGAAATAATTTTCTATCCCACGGGTTTACTGTAATTTTGGCTGCCATTATCCTCAATAATTTGGTGCCCAGCACTTTGTTATGTCTTCCAATTTTCTCTGTTAACTAGGAATATTCTGCAGTTTTTCGGCGTCTTTAATAATGAAAACATTATTGGCTCTTATTTGGGCATTCTTTCAATATGCCAAGTTTAACTGTCTCGCCAACATCCTGTCATTCTTCGATTGAAATTGGCTTCCGATTAATCAGACCCCTTTTAACCATCATAGCTAACGGTCTCCCAGCCACCACCATCATGTACAGTACAGAGCCAGAAATCCGCACAGCTTGGGACCATGGCTAGGGCGGATTTTAGGATTTTGCGGATTTCGGGCCATAAAAGAAAAATCATTGCATTTCTGATTTTAAAAAAGTAGAATGCAATTACAATGAAATAAAAACACAGTCAAAATACAGTTATATTTTCACACTAAATACAAAAGCATAGGAGAAAAGAAAAAATTACATAAAGACAAGCAAATGGTTTCAAAATTTCCTGAAAAAAATGATGATGGTTTTTCAAAATGATGATGGTTATGTGTGTAACCGAAATATATATCGTGTACGGGGGAATAAGGTATTCCCAAATAAAATTTTAACCCTTCAAAATTTCCTTTTTCGAATTTTGAAAGCATGTTCTATGGTGATTTGTTTTAAAGTATTTTTTTCTACTTTCAGTTTCTTTCTTTCTTCTCTTTTTCTTTCTTTTATTTATTTTTGCAAATAGTAAATTATCATTAATTCTTGTTTCATTACCAAACTTTGCTGTTCTAAAAATTTAATGTATTCTTCTCCTAACTTTAAACTGTTATTAAACGAATTTTATTATTATTATTACCATATAATTATTATTATTATTTTAAGTTTTCATCATCATCAGAATCATATTTATCTAGATTCAAGGCACTTTTCACCAATTTCATCACTAGTGAATGACTGCAAATTTCATTATTTACATCATAAATTTCATTATTTTTATTGTTAGAGAAGGTGTGCGGATTTCGGACGTTTGCAGATTTTAGGTTGGCGGATTTTTGGCACTCGACTGTAATCTTTTCCAAGACATCAAATAAAAGTTAGGTTCTTCGACAATTTGTCTCTCTTATAACTGCTTTGCAAAATGACTTTTACCTGGATTATTTATACGACTACACAATGCTCTCCAATATACCTCAACGCTTCTAAGAGTAAACCTTGGATTAATAACTTAAATCTCCCGGCCCTTCTACAACAGCATATAATGGTGCCGCCCAGGCACTTTGCGTCTTAGCGATAATTTTACGGTGGTGGTGGTTGGTCTTCAGTGCTGCAGGTAATACTCGCTGGCACCCTTCATTCCAGCTGAAGTTATACTGATGGCCCTTCTATATAATTTCTGGACTCTTTTGCGCTATGTATTGGCTGAACTATTCAGTATTGCTTCTTCTCAATTGACTGCTGATCGTGGCCTCCGTTTCTACCTCGTCAATGTAAGACATCGATGCATTCTTTTGTTATGATTTATTTCTGCGAGGTGCTGACCCTCTGAACATGCGGATACTTCAGCCGTCGTGTGGGTTATCACAGCCGGTTATTTATTTTTCTGTGGCGGACAGCTTTCCCGCATTAGGAGACTATGGGACCTTTCCCTTACTAGTTTCAATTATAGCGTTACAATTAATATGACAAAAACGGCTATGCCAAAGTTCTAAGTTCTGATCGTCATTTTTTGAAGAAAAATTAGCTCCTCCTTTCTTTTTATTAGTTATTGTTGTGGGGTAAACATGGTACAGACCACGTTTCTTGTGTGCTGTAAATAATTTTTGTCGGTCACGTGAAAATACCTCTACTTTGTTATTTCCCTCTCTAAATGTAATGCCCTCAGTGTCCAACGCAGGACCTGACAGGAGATTTCTCCTTAACTTAGAGGAATAGAGGACTTTTTCAATGTTTTAACAATTTTACCACCTTGAAATTTTAACTCGACTGTTCCCCTTCCCTCAATGGAACAATCAATGCCGTTTATGGCGACCAACATCGACCGGCCTTTAATTGGTTCAAAGTTTTTAAAAAGTCTTTTATCCCGACAAAAATGAGCACTAGCCCCTGTATCAAAGATCCACGAAGAATCGTTTAAATCCTCGCTTGTGTGGGCTTCTATCATATGATTCTTTGGTTGTCGTTTGTTACTTTTACGATTACTGGGGGGAGGGATCCTACAACTAGCAATTAAATGTCCGATTCTACCACACCTATAGCACTTTCTAGTGTCTTTCTTCACATTATTTTTAGGTGGGACACGTTTCACTTGTATTTGACTAGACATTGCGACGGTAGCTTGATCCCCTACACTTTGTTTTAGTCTGGCCTCCTCAGCCAAAAGTTCGGCTAAAACTAAATCGAACTTAAATGTTTCATCAGGCCAGCGATAAATTGTTTGAACAGTTCCCTGATACTCTGAGGGTAAGTACCTTAGCAATTGAAATGACCTATACCAGTCAGCTGGGGGAGCGTTAGCGTCTTTTAATTGCTTAACTATCATCCTCAACCTGGCTGCAAATAAGCCTATTTCCTCCCCTTCATTCAATCTACATGAAAAAAAGTCATCTGTGAGTCTCATAGCACGAGCTCTAGATTCAGGTTTAAAGTGTTTATTTAATTTTTCCCAAACTTCGTTGGGGTTATAAGTGCCAGAAATAAGAGGCTTGTATTCATTTGAAATGTTCAAAAATATCGTGCTATAAGCACGCCCGTATCTAATCTTGTAATCCCTCAATTCCTTGCCGTCAGTGTCAGGGGGCCTTTTTTCTACACCACTGACTATTTCCCAACAATTCCTATCCATCAACAACACTCGTACGTCTTCCTGCCAAGACTCATAATTATCGGCAGATAACTAAATTTGATGCTTCCATTTTGAAAAGTTGGGATACATCACAATTTACAAGAAAAGATTAAAAACACTACAGGCTTGCCCTCTTATAATTTTAAGGCACTTAAAATCTGTTTGTAAATACACTCAACATATTCAAGACACATTTAAACTTGGGCAAGGAGGCCCATAACCGTGAAGAATTAATTATATCATTAAACTAATCCAACAAACAGATTAGAAGTCATTGACTGAAATTGAATAGTTACTTGATTTTATCTGTAAAATACATTTTGTAAGCAGAGTTGAAGTTCATTTAACTTAAGTTGCACAGTAGAAGTCTTTGGTTTGAATATGTGTTTAGACAAGAAAGACAAAGTGGGTACCTTTTCTGTAGTTTATTGAAACAAGATGACTATGGTAGACTTACACAGTGCACATGATGAATACACAACACATTAAACAGCATTCATCTAGTAGCACAAGAAACAAGCTTTTAGAAGAAGTCGCCAGCGGCGATCTTTTGGTTTCAAAAACACATCACACTGAATACATCAGCACGGTTTTGCACGGATCCCCGGATCCGGTTCTAGTTGAATCACACGGTTTATGGCTCAATCTCTTTACACACACATCACAGTAGTAGTAGCTTTCGGAGAGACAGACAAAGAACTGAAAAGTGACTTTGTGATGCCTTTTTATATCTGCCAGTTAGTGCGAGACTACGATAGATATTTGCATAGGAAAAAAAGAGTTCTTATTTTATGCAAATTAGAAACAGCGCCATCTATCGGCGAGAAATGTAAACTTTTTATTACGGCGTTAAAGATATGACGATGTTTACACCGCCATTTTCAAAATGCTAACGAACTTACGTTTTTACTTAGAAAACTTTTAAAGGAGTTTACAAAAGTTTTGTTTTTCCACTTTAGCAAATTTAGAGGTAAAATGTCATGGAAATAAAAGGTAAGTAAAGAAATAGCGTTTTTTCCTAACAATATCCTTGTGTTTTCATTAATGCTTTATGACTTCACACTTAATAACAACTATAATTTATAAAGTATATAATTATAACTTAATGATAAAATAGTAATTCATAATAAAATAAATTGACATAAAATAAATTTACATGGGGTAACTCTGCAATTAAAAAAAAATTGTAAACAATAATTATATATATTATAACATTTTGAACTCTTTGTAAGGACATATCAGTGCATACATATTTTTCCCTTTCTATATTACATTTCTTATATACAATTTTGCAGAAAACAGTTTTCCCTGTTATTTTGCATGATAATTTTTTTCTTAATAAAATATGTGTAAATTTTTCTCATAGTGCATACATATGATGTAAATAAAATAAAACATTGGTTCTACTATGATGGTACAAGACTGGAAAATAACCATCGAGCCAAAACTTTTTTATACTTTATAGCAAATTTGCATATGCATAAGTATTAACTAAATGATATTTTTATGTATATATTATGATATTTAAAAGGCCTCAAGTTTTTTACAGGATCATGTTATTTTGTTGTTAAAAAAAAGAATTGAATATTTTGATTTTGAGTACTCTCCACTGCAATTTTTAGCAGTGTGATTTTTATGTGTACATGAGCTTGAAATGCTCTTTTAGAAAAAGGTGTGCTGAAATGCCCCTTATTGTGAGCTAAATGCTCCTTAATAATATTGACGACATTTTTTTTTTTAATGCTAGCATTGATATCAAGTGTCAACTTGTATTTTGTCATGACATATTTCTTGTATTCATACTTTTTTCAGGTGGTGACTAACGGGAGTTTCCTTTTTAAAATAATCTTTTTTTATGTATATTTTATATTTGTTGTACTGATGCCAAAGTGAGTTTTTTAAATTTTTATTTTTATTAAAGGCCATAATTTATTTAACTTAAATTTTTTTTTCTAAACTTTTTATTTTTCAAATTTAAAGGAGGATATATGTGATGGAGATCACATATTTAATAATAATTTTCATTTGTGTTTACTTTCTTAAATTTAATATATTTTAAATCAAGCATTTTCATTTAAATTCTCTTCTCATTTTTAATTACAGTCTTTCAAAATTTTGTATTACGCTTTTTGTACCCCATGTTGAATTTCAATTAACTACTTAGCATCTATGCTTAATTTATTCTTTCACCCTTTGATCTGTGTGAATAATAAGTCCGTTAGATTTCTTTAGCTTTCCTAGCTGTTAAGAAACATCTGTTTCTCATGCAGAACATCTACTTTTTATTTATATGCATCTATGCCTAACGTCTTTCTATACGCGTACATCACTTTATTCATTTCATTACCAAATATGGACATGACCTCACATCAGTTAAAATACAGCTGAAATAATTTTCTATCCCACGGGTTTACTGTAATTTTGGCTGCCTTTATCCTCAATAATTTGGTGCCCAGCACTTTGTTATGTCTTCCCATTCTCTCTGTTGACTAGGAATATTCTGCGGTTTTTCGGCGTCTTTAATAATGAAAACATTATTGGCTCTTATTTGGGCGTTCTTTTAATATGCCAAGTTTAACTGTCTCGCCAACATCCTGTCATTGTTCGATTGAATTTGGCTTCCGATTAATCAGACCCCTTTTAACCATCATAGCTAACGGTCTCCCAGCCACCACCATCATGTAATCTTTTCCAAGACATCAAATAAAAGTTTGGTTCTTTGACAATTTGTCTCTCTTATAACTGCTTCGCAAAGTGACATTTACCTGGATTATTTATATGACTACACAACGCTCTCCAATATACCTCAATGCTTCTAAGAGTAAACCTTGGATTAATAATTTAAATCTCCCGGCCCTTCTACATCAGCATACAGCTCCCAGAGCGTAGCCAGATGCATCTGCCCTTATGACAAAAGGCTTTGATTCGTCCACTTGACTCAACATTGGCGGTGAGATCAACTTCCTTTTCAGGGTTTCAAATGCCTTTTGTTGATCCTCCCCCCACTTCCACATGGCTCGCTTCCTGGTCAATTGACTCAAAGGTCTCGAGAGGTCTGCGAATTGGGAAATGAATCTGCAGTACCAACTACAGGTCTGTAGGAAACTTTGAACCTGCTTTACGGACTTCGGGGGAGGAATTCGGGCAATTGCCTCCACTTCAGCCTGGTCCACTTCTATTCCTATGTTTGTAATGAAATGTCCTAAATACTTAACTTTATGCAAAGTGACACTTAGCACGGTTTTCATGTAACAAACTTTTAGAGTCTCTCAAAAACTTGCCGTAAGTCCTCTATGTGTTCCTCGAAGGTCGAAGACAACACAATGATGTCATCCGGGTATACAAGCATATTGACCTTCAGACCATTTCTGAAAAGATCCATTAACCACTGGAAGGTTGGTGGCGCTGTCTTCAAGCCAAAAGGCATCCTGGTGAACCGGTAGACCCCATACTGGCAGACAAAAGCCGTTTTATCCTTGTCCGGAAGATACATCTGTAGTTGATGGTACCGCGACTTCAAATCTATAGTTGACATATAGGCAGTCTGTTTGGCTTTATGCAACAAATCATCCATGCGTGGCAATGGATATGGGTCAGGCTTCATGATAGAGTTTAACTTGCGATAGTCTACACATAATCTAAACTCTCCGTTTGGTTTCGGGATCAAGACTACAGGTGCTGCATATGGAGAATCACACTCTTCTATGATTCCGGCCGCAAGCAAGGCATCGATTTCCTTCTTAAGAACTTCTCTCCTGGCAGGAGACAGTCGGTAAGGAATAGTAGCCACGGGAGGGGCATTTCCTGTCTCGATCCTATGTTCTATGAAGGGAGTCGGCTCTCTCCCCGGCCGGAACGTATCTTCATGTTCTATCAATAGAGCATAAAGTTGTTTCTTTTGAACCTCTGTCAGTTGTTCTCCTTCATCTGCACGGAGTTTGAAGCCACACTTTAGGGTATGGGTGACGTCTTCTTCTGCAACCGCAATGACCTCTTGTTTTGGGGCCCTATTGACTTTTTCTTTGAGATCAGTGTTGGCTCGTTCCTCAGCCAAAGGAGGTATTTTGTAGCCTTCAACGAAGGGAAACCGCTTTCTTGGGTTGTCCCTGTAATACCAATTTTGGTCTCCTAAGTTTAACACCACTTTAGCTTTCTTCAAGAAGTCTGTCCCGAGTAGTGTACGAATTCCTTTAGCCTCTGGGAGAGCAATAAGATTCATCTTGAAAGTACGTCCTTCGAGTTGTATTGCCACTCTTGTAGTGTATACGTCTTTGTCAGTCTGGCTACGATCAGCAAGAGTCATCCGTAGATTGGACTTTTGAAACTGGACCCCTTGATTCCTCAGGATCTTGTGTAGTCCTTCACTAGCTACTGTGTGGCTTGCTCCACTGTCTGGGCAGGCAGTGCCCACTACTCCATTTATGGTAACCAGCAGGCATGCGGTGGGTTTTGAGATGGTCAGGCTCTGGAGGTTGAAGTTTCCAAAGTTGGCGGAGGCAAGCTTTGGTGTCGGAGTGCAAACTGGACACTTAGCTCTGACAACTCCAGGCTTACCGCAACCATAACAAGTCAGGGCTAGACACTCCTGTTTTTCACCAGCGTGGAGTTTTTCGGATTTAGGCAGTTGATTGCTTGGTTTCTTGTTTAGAGCATTTCTTGAAGTTTCCTCTTTGATGGGGTAAGGTTTCTTTTGCATTGGTGGTACGTTGTATTTTTTGTGGCTTTGTCTGATGCTATCGTAAGCATCAAGCTTTTCCAGAAGTTCTAAGGGAGTGTTCAGATCAGGCCAAGAGTCGAGAAAGTGTTCTTTCACTTCAGGGGGAACTCGTCGTTTTATTTGGTCTGTGAGGACAAGGTCTCTAAGTTTGTCGAAGGTGGTGATGTCTAATTCTGTTAACCAATCATCTAAGTAGCCATCTAATTCGAAGTAGAAGTCTCGCCAGGTACAGGTGGGATTCTTGCGGTGAGATGAGAATAGCTGTCGAAACCTTTCAGCAGAGAGTTTGAAACGCTTAAGAAGTAGGCCCTTGACCTTTTGGTAGTCTTTGCATTCTTCCTCAGGTTCCCAAACGACCATTGTGTCGACTTCCGCCAGGAGGGAATCAATCAGGTAGGAGACCCAGGTAGTCTCCGGAACCTTCAAAAATGTTAACTGTCGTTCAAATAAACTTAGGTATAGCGCCATGTCATCTTCCTTTGGATCAAACTTGGTAAGATCCCCTTCAGATCCACCTTGAGCTGTTCCGGCTCAAGAGCTGAAGAAGTGGTAGATGCAAAGTTTGACTGGGAGGATTTTTGCATCTCAAGTTGCAGTCTCAGCTTTTCTAGCTCAAAAGTTTGTTTTCTGGCTTGTTTCTCTTCCTCTAGGGCTCGTTCTCTGGCTTTTTTCTCTTCCTCTCTCCTTTCCACCAACTCCGTATCAGCTAACTTTTCTCTTCTTATGCGCTCCTCAATGATGGATGTCAACATGTTTTTTGTTAATTCTTCATCATATTCTTCTGAATCGGTTATCAGTTTCTTTAATTGGGGCACTTTAAGGTTTTCCTCCCCCTCCAAACCCAGTTCTAGGGCGAGGAGTCGTAGGTCATCTTTTCGGCCTTTTCCGAGGTAAGCCATTGTATAACAGAAGCACAAATAGAATTTCTTGAGTTAGGGTTTTTTATATTTACTGACAGAAAGGCTTAGAAAATTTAATTTTCAGGCTTTCTCAGGAGTGAGCAGGGACAAAACCTAACCTGAGCAACATTCACACCGATGCCATTAGACCTGAACTTTGCTTAAGCAAGAATTATCCATAACACTTTCAAAATAGTAACTAAAATGCAACAATTTAATTGAGTAGGGTCACCAATACAACTACTTACTATTAAGCAACAACAAACCAAACATACAATTCTGCCAATTTCAAATTTTCATCAAATTAGAATTAAACCAAAATTAACCTTAAGCAAATTCAAAACAATACCAGTTTAACAAAATGAAACAAAACTATTTTTACAAAATCAAAACTAATCTTACTCAAATCAAATTATGCTATTCATCACTACTAAAACAAAACATCAAACGCCAAAATCCGATATATACATATACAAGAACATAACTAGCTATCAGAATCAATAGAACATATATTTCAGTTTAACCAGCATAAATTTCCACTTTCATGGGCATTCCAACAATTTTAGTGCACCCAACTCAAAAAGTCTACACAGAGCTTCGTTTCAGAAATCAATATTCTATCAAAAGTCAGGGTGACTTTTCTCTATTCACAGTCAGTTAGGACCATTTTTGTTTGTTTTAAAACTTTTCAAGCAAGCAGATTTGCCAACTATATCCGCCAGGCAACGGTTTTGCCAAAATATGATTTAGAATATTATTTTTGATTTACGCAGCAAATTATACCCAAAATACTAGTTAAACATTCTTTTATACACTATTTACCTCTACAGCCAGTTTGGGCAGGAAACCGCCAACGAATTTCCATGCACATACAAAACACAAAATCCAAACAAAATTGTTCTTAAAACATAATCAGGCAAAAGGATTGCCAAAACATTAAAATATACAAATAGATACTATTTACATAATAACTTTAGAGTACTTAACTCATTTAACAGAAAACGAAAACGATGTTCTACTTCATCCAGCTAAATCCAAACATTATATCTCATTCCACGGCCTTTTACGTTGGGCGCCAAATTGTAAGACGACACGAACTCCCAAATGAAAGACGAGACTCTCATCTCACTTACACTAAGCATTTAATCAGAAAAAACACTGCACGGATTACACATAATATGAAACAGGAAAATTTTCAAAAGAGAACAACAGTCATTGCTCACTCCATTTTGCCTCGCTACCGAACTAACTCGATTCTTTCGCTGAAGCGTCACTGCCTTGATTTTTCGCCACTGTAGTTTTGGAGTTTGGCTGCTAAGTTCTTTGAAGATATTATTAATGTTTATAGTCTTTATAGAACAGGTGGGGAATACCTCTTACAGATATACTTTTGAGTAAAAATAAGAATAAATAAGATGATTTTTAAAAACATGCATCACTACTTGCTCTGGTTATTCTCGCACCCTACCTGTTGGGAAATGCTGCACTAGAGCATATCCTAGGATATCTTCCACAGGCATGTACTTTGTTGAGTCCATGACACTTCTTGTGATCTTGGACATTTTCAAACACTACCAGTTTCTCTTAAAGGCTTCGCTACTTTTAATATACAGTAGAAGACCAAAAATCCACAGAGCTTGGTTCCAGACCTTGTGCAGATTTTAGAATTTTGCAGATTTTGGGTCATAATAGGAAATTTATTCTATTTCCCTTCACCCCACCCAGAAAAAAAAAACAATAAAGATAAAGAGAAACAAATCATGTTACTTATTAATTCATGATATAAAAATACAGAGGGATAATACAATATACAAAATTATGAGATTATAGTACAACTTATTTAAAACATGTATATTCAATAGCAGTTTGGGGTTTTGGGATGTTCTAATTATAGTTTTTTTCTTTTTTCTTTCATTATTTCCTGTTCTGTAACACAGCTTTGCTGCTCTACTAATCCGAGATATTTCATTCTTGGAGCCTAATCTTGATTAAATGTTATTTTATTAACTTTTTGATCATCCTCACTTGTTACTGTGTCATGTGACCATAATTGAGTGTTAATTATGTCACTGTCAGTCATTTCAAGGATATCAATGCTACCATCAGAGCTCACAAACTCTTAAAATATTTTTTTCAAATGGGAATAGCTTATTTAGTTTTACTTTGTGGTTATAGTGTAGTTTTCTGAACTTGCAGCTGGCAGGGCAGATTTCATTGTTTACATTGAACAGACAGTGCGGATTTCGGGTCTTCTATTGTAGTACAAGCAGATGGATGATTGGCATTAGGAAATTTTATACCAATCTGCTTTACAGCCTCTCACTTATTCTAATGAAATTCTCCATAAAGTAACCCCATTTCAGTGTATTCATGAGTTGCATCATTATTATTAATCATCAGCATCATTATTCATTAAACATCATTTTTCATTTTTTATTCTCAATTAACTGCACGTTCAAATACGATGAACTTCAGACAAACAGTAAAACTAATTTAAACAGACTTTTTTCAACTCCAGTAAAATATTAAAATTTAATGCTTATCATCTGTTGACATATCAAAAAGAAAACTGAATCTCAAGGAATTATAGTCTGCCAACCATTTTACCTAAACATGATATTCCATTTCAATTTATTCAAATATACTCAACAAATGTGTTAAAAGTTTAGATGTTCTAGCTTTTTAATAATTTCTCATGGTTTTGACAAAGAATTTTTTTATTTACACAATTTATTAAAATTCTGTTACTTCATTTACAGAAAAGATCTTCAAAAGACCCTGGATAGATTTTTATAGAGCCTGACTATAGCCCTCTTTATTAGATCAAATTCATTAGGAACAAACTTTAGAATACCAGTTGGGAAACGCTGCACTAGACTGTGGACGAACGAGAGCATATCCTAGGATATCTTCCACAGGCACATACTTTGTTGAGTTAAAAGTTTAGATGTTCTAGAGCCTGTAATCCGATTAGTATTCTAAAATTTGTTTTGCTTCTTTCTCCACATTATGCTGGAAAATGAAATTAGAACCTACGATTTATATGGCCCCCTAACGATTTACTGTAACAGGGTTTTTTAAAACGGGGAAAAGTGACTTAAGTCAAAATGCTTGTTGCTTCGTAACTCAATGAATTTTGGTCATGAAAGAAGAATTGGAGGAAAAAAAAAATTTTTGAATGAAATTGTAAAAGGAAAATTTTTCTAAATATAACTGATAGGACTGCAAGACCGCATAAAAATTTAAATTTTGCAATTTTTATAGGAATTGATGCATTGACTCTGGCTGTTTCTGATGTAACAGATCACGGCTGTCCAACTGCAAGTGCTCCAATGGCCGCTGTAAAAGAAATGCAGTTCAGAGGACTGCATTATAAAAAAAAATGTTACGATTTTTCGGGGCAACCTGCTGTTCTGGGGTTTGAAATAGTTTAAAATTCGTATTCTAGGCTTCAAATAGTTAAATTTTGCTTTTTTGTTGCATCAAAATCGGTCAACTAGAATGGGAGATATGGAGGTTTCGGTTTCCCTATTCATTAGGGAATTCAAATTTTAACATAGAAAATATTTTATTCCTGTGACTGATGTTACATATATTTTGTGACTGATGTTAAACTCACATAAACATGCTATAATTATACCAGCCTGCAACAATTTCTTGTTTTAAAAGTAATAGTTGTTTTTTATGTATTTTCGCATGCTTATTTCAGAAATAATATCAGTTTTTACATATAACGTACAGTTTTTTTGAAAAGTAAATTTTTTAAATAAGTAAAAATACACAAATTCTTTGTGATTTGGATAGGATAAATTAATAAAGTATGTATGTTTATTTGTTTAAATAAATTCTGAAAACCTCTTACTTCATTGAAATTAAATAATAACGACACATACGTCATTTAGTTGGTACAGGAATCGAGAAAAGCAATTTTTATCATTTTTCAAATCTGATAACTTCTCGGTTTATTGTGCTGACATACCTGGTTTGTTACATGAATTAGAAGATATTCCTTATAATCCGAATGATTGGCGACTATTTATAGATTCCTCAAAGAGGAGTCCAAAAGCATTTTATTGCATAACGAATCTAAACTTGCATCAGTTCCAGTTGCACATTCCGTTTTCATGAAAGAAACATATGAAAGTATGGAGATGCTTCTCACTAAAATAAAATACACTGAACACAAGTGGGCAATATGTGGTGACTTAAAGGTTATAGGTCTGCTTCTCAGGCAACAAAGTGGATTTACTAAATGTCCGTGCTTTATTTGTGAATGGGATAGCAGGGACAGAAAGTCATTGGATAAAAAAGGTATGGCCGAAGAGACAAGAATGGATTCCTGGTAAGAAGAATCTTAAATGAATATTTAATACATCCACAAAATATTTTATTGTCCCCACTTCACATAAAATTGGGACTCATAAATCAGTTTGTAAAAGCTTTGGATAAAGGTGGAAAATGCTTTGAGTATCGTATGTCGAAGTTCCCAAAATTTTCTAGCGCTAAAATTAAAGAAGGTGTATTTGATGGAACACAAACAAAGAAATTAGTTAAAGATTCCAATTTTGAACAATGTATGACAAATAGAGAGAAGCAGGCTAGAGTTGCATTTAAAGATGTCGTAGAAGGTTTTTTGGGAAATGAGAGAAAAGAAAATTACAAAGAACTTGTAACTGAGTTATTACATACTTATCTTTCGGTGTGCAGTATGAGCATTAAAATTCACTTCCTTCACTCACATTTGGAATACTTCCCAGACAATTTAGGAAAAATAAGTGACTAGCAAGGTGAAAGATTCCACAAAGATATAAAGGAGATGGAACGCAGATATCAACGACGGTGGGATGTTAACATGATGGCCGATTACTGTTGGTGTTTAAAAAGAGACAGTGATGTGGACCATAAACGAAAAACCCGAAAAGAAGCTTCTTGACTTCAAGAAAAACACAAAAGTTATCTTAATATTGTAAATGAACAGCATTATTGTGTTTAGTTAATAGTAACTACAGTTGCTATGTATGCATTATACTACATTTTGCTAATTTTTTCATCATCATTTGTAAAAAATTCTTACGTGTTACATAAAATTTAGTTTTCATTTTGGAATGACATCATCATTGTTTGTAAAATTGTAATTGATTTATATCAGCAATTTTTTTTTTTTTTTTTTAGGCTGGTGTTATATATTTCTTCCTAAAAACAAAACCACCAAATTTACTTTTTGAAATTGCATTGATCTAGTTTAATCATACTAAATAAATCATAGTAATGCTTATTGTACATTAATAAAATTTAAAAAATAATGTTGTTAGTGTTTCACTAAAGGGTGATTCCAAGGAAATAGGGACACCAGAGAAAAAATATATATATTCTTATAAAGAATAATAGTTTTTTTCCCCTATAAAGTAAACATTTGTGGATTTCTATAAAATTAGGCTAAAAAGTTGGCAAAACATTTTTACATATATTTTTGTCTTTAGAGGTGTAGAAAGTTCATCTTGTTTTCTAAAAGAAATCAACAGGTATGTATAAAATCTTATTTTTTATTGAAATTCCGTTCCTTTATGAGAAGATTAGACAAGCACAGAAACCTTTAACTGCGATATTTGCCTTGAGAACAATTTTAAATTAGCCCTAACATTAATGTAACATCACTCCTAACATAAAAAGTCGTAGTTTCATTTGTGAATTTTAAAGTTATAAAAATATGCAAATGTGTATTATAAAATAGGTGTAACATTAGGCACATTTCTGTTTTTCAATTAGAAAGCTACTTAAAAATATTGGGAAAATAGCACTGACTGCTGCTGAAAGACAGAAAAAGTGATGAGATAAATTAAAGAATGAAGGAAAATATGAAGATCATAACAACATAGCAGAAACGATAAAGAGCCAAAATAAAAGAAAAAATGATCCAGCTAAATTACTCTCCTCTCCAGCAATGTAACGTTTTCATGTTGTATAAAGTGTCAAGTTTTGTACTTTGCTTGTGGCCCTGATTTATTTACCCGATACAGGTAGAGGAATGACTTAAGTGCTGACCCTGCGGCAATGATTTCAAACAAATAAAAAGTTTAATTTATCTTGAAATTGGAGAAAATGTTTGAAAAAGAGTATTTTGAATTGATTGAGGTAATTTAGCTAGGTCATTTTCTTTTTATTTTGGCTGTTTATTGCTTCTGCTTTGTTTTTTCTTTTATAATCTTTATGTTTCCCTTCATTCTTTAATTTATCTCTCCACCTTTTCTGTCTCTCTGCAGTAGTCAATGCGATTTTCCCAATTTTTTTATGTAGGTATCTTATTAAAAAACAAAAATGTGACTGATTTTACACATTTTTTATAAGTTTAAAATTCATAAATTGAACCAATATTAATTATTCAAAAGACTAATATTAAAGATGTTTTCATAAAGGAAGAGAAATGACTTTTTATATTTTTGGGACTAATTTTATTTAAGCAAGAAAAACCTGTATAGAATTTTGTGGCTGATGTTACATTAAATAGTTAGCCTAATTTACAAAAATTGTTTTTAAGATAAATATTGCAGTTAAAGGTTTCTGCATTGGTCTAATCTTTTCATATATAAATTAATTTCAATAAAAAAATAAGATTTCATTCATATTTGTTGATTTCTTTTATAAAGCAAGATGAACTTCCTACACCTCTTTAAGACAAGAACTCGCGTAAAAACAGTAATGTTGCCAAACATTGTGTATAAAACTTTTAAAAGATGTTAACTTTTTAGCATCATTTTATAGAAATTCACATATTTTTACTTCATAGGGGACTAAAGTATTATTTTTTTTATATAAGATTTTTTTTTTTTTTTTTTTTTTGCCATTGGTGTCCATAGTTTCATTGAATCACCCTTCATCGGATCATGGAGTTTGATCTGCGTGTGGGGAAGCGTGCTGAAGGCATGTGCCAAACGTCTACAATGCCTCTGTTTTTTCCAGAATTCAATTGATTACATTCATTCGCTACCATCGCCAATGCATGTGAAAGTCCCAAGATCAATGGTCTTCATGTCAAATTCTCCCAAATTTCCCGTGAAATTCTTATCTTAAAATCAGTTAGTGACACACAGCCAAAGTATGCTGAACCAGATTCCATTACCAGCGATATATGTTTTGAGACAAACACTTGGCTATAATTTGCCGCCAACAAATTTTTCTATGAATCTGGTTTTGTCCTTCCTCCTATCAAAACATATTGGAAAGAAAATTTTAAATCCTTCTTCTGTTTCTTTCTGTAATTTACTGCGAGTCATCTCAGCCTTTCTCTAACTTTAAATGGGTCAAGAATCAGTTAAGAAGGTTTCTCTCCATCTGTATTCCATCCACTTTTCAGGTCATAATATAAAGATGATACCAGAGTTGATGTTTCCCAATCCGAAATAACTTTATATGTCGCAGACTTGTGAAAGCACTGGGATTTTTATTCTAACTCGGTCACTTGTGAACGCCTCTCCTGAAGTGGCGGTAGATAGGAATTCAGCATTTCCTTCAGTCTTTCAAACTTCTCTTGATTTTCTCTTTCCAAATCAATGACTACAATTGGAGACATATACTCGATTTTGGAACTTTCACCACTTTCTCCACCATACTCAAAATTTCTCTTTCCAACCTTTCAACTTTTCTCTCATTCTCCATAAACTTGTCTTCTTTTCAATTCCATCAACTATCACACATCTAGCTCTCCTCTGGTCTGTCGACTCCCACTCCTTATAAGGTATGGACTTCTCTGAACCACACATGCTCCGGGGAAAGTCTGTACATTTGCAATATTCAATAGCTTGGTAAGAGAGAGTTTTTACCACTTTCTTCATAAATGATTCCTTATGTCCGTTTCTAACATACAGTTTATTTAGATGCTAAACTTGCTCATGGATTTTTCTAGCTATCTCTTGAATTCATTGGATTATCACAGTGAGGATATAGACCTTGATCTAAATTTCCTGCATTTTGATCGCCACAATTAAGGTTATTTCTCCTTTTGCTGGATCCTTCCTTTTATTCAGAATTTTTTCTTCTTAAGTGCAAAATAGTAATACAGAAGTGTGCCTCCACGAGTAGGTGACTTGGTGCAAGGCAATTCTTTGGATATTCTCAGCTCTTCTAAGAATGCAGATTTTATTCCTTGTGTTGCAGCAGAAAGTTTTACTCTATTCACAATCATAGCAGTGCAAGGTAACCACCCCTTAGCTTTCTTGAGAGTAAACTGAAAACACCATCTACCTGAAACGTTGAACTAAATGCATGTTTTAACGAAATACCTTGTGTATTGGTTTAACTGAACACACATGCATCACCATCATTTGGTAGGCGAAATGTCACCAGTTGTTTAGAGCACAGTTTGCAGACTGCACCCAAGACAAAATGGCAGCATAACATGAGTACTGTATCAAACTATATGTAAAGCCATATTTTCAAGGGATTAACTGCACTTCTCTGAACATCGTTTAACATATAAAAGGACCGAATTATTTTTAACAAATTAAGTTTGCTTTCTAAATAATTTTTCTAAAAAGGTTTATATTTTCAAATATTTATAGATTTCAAGCTCGATGTTTAACACCTAGATATTGTCATAGCAACTCCAAATTTTGCATATATTTTATTTATAACAATACTATATAACTTTTAAAAGCTCTTTCTATTCTAATAATTCGGGAAAAAAAAATTTGGTCGATTTTTTAAAGAAGTCGTATTTTTCGGAAAATTTTAAATTTCAAGCTCGATCTGCAACCCCAAGACGTTTTTTCAGAACATTCAAATTTTACACATGGCTTATTTATATCAATATACAACTTTTGAGACCTTAGAAACAAAGATTTTGAAAAAAAAAAAAAAAATTCCGATCCACCCTACTGTGTATGTGTATATCTATCTATCTATCTATACATATATATACTATTCTTTAAAAATGTGCAGCTTTGACAGTTTATACAAAAAGAGGGAAGTTTGACTGGTATGTGTATGTATGAGTGTAATATGTTTAGCTGCTAGCCTTAGTGCTACCTGTGAAAATCTCTTAAAATATGCTCTGAGAAGACTGACAAAAAGAAACACTGAAGAACTGTGGAAATGATTCATAACAAAAAATCTACAGTACTGTTGTCTATTTAATGAAAAATGAATGTTTAATAACATCAGAGTTTTTCAAAAGTTTTTACACTAAGAAATTAAGATTCTATAGTACATTTAAAATTTTTTTTAAACATTCATTTCAAATTTTACTTATATAAAATCAGTCTCAAACGTAATTGTAATAATGATTTTACTAGGAAAAATTTTAAGTAAAACCCTCCTTTCATTATTATTAAACTAATATAATATACACTGCTGGCCACCCAAATTGCAACACCAAGAAAAACAAGAGATATCACAACAAAATTTATTGTGTAGATAACATGTTGACCAAGTAACAAATGATTAAATTTACAGCATTCTATGAAGCGTGGTTCCTGCCAAAATCAGTACCCAGAGTAGCCGCCGTTGTTGGAGATCACAGCTGCCACACGCCTCGGCATTGATTCAAAGAGACTTTGAATGTGTTCTTGGGGTACAGCAGACCAAGCAGCTTCCACACGTTGCCAAAGTTGATCTGGTGTGACAGCTGGGGATGAACTCTGGGTCAGTCGTTGAGCAACCATGGACCACATGTTTTCTATCGGCGAAAGATCCGGAGAGCGCGCCGGCCAGGGAAGCAATTCAATCTGGTGATTGACGAAGAACCCTTGGACAATGCGTGCCACGTGTGGCCGTGCATTATCCTGCTGAAATATGGCTGTTGGCAAGCCCTGAAGGTAAGAAAGGACAACTGGCTCCAACACCTCGGAGATGTAGCGCTGGCTGGTTAAAGTACCGGCAATGCGTACTAGAGGAGTGCGAGAGAGATATCCGATACCGCCCCATACCATAATACCCGGTGCAGGACCAGTGTGACGGTGCATAATGCAGCTGTTCAGCATCCTCTCTCCACGGTGTCTCCAGACTCGAATCCGACCGTCGTGGTGTTGCATACAGAAGCGTGACTCGTCAGTAAAGAGAATTTCATTCCATTCTGTCGTCCACATCCTTCTTTCATCGCACCATTGGCGGCGGAGACGTCTGTGGTTCCGCGTCAGAGGTAGACAAAGCAACGGACGTCTTGCGGACAGACCATTCTGCTGTAAACGACGTCGAATGGTACGCGCAGACACTGGATGATGCGTTACAGACTGAATCTGCTGTGATATGGTTCGTGATGTGACTGAGCGGTCCGTCACTGCCATGCGTACAATCTGCCTGTCATCACGTGACGTGGTGCACTGAGGTCGATGCGGTCGATCACGTCTGTCCGTCGTACCCTCCTGCACCCAACGATCACATATCCGCATCACAGTTGTTTGGTTTCGTCCAATACGACGACCGATTTTCCTGAAAGATAACCCACAATCTCGGTATGCCACTATCCTTCCTCTGTCAAACTCGGATACTTGATCAAAAGATGATCGTTGTTTCCTACGAGGCATAATTTATCGTTTTTTTGAAAAAAAAGCAAGAAAAACACAATTGCTGTACTTGAAACCGTCGAAATCTCCAAGCCTTAAATAGCGCTTTGAGGTGGCGCCACAGGCGCGCTTGATGTGCGTCTGCGCTGAAATTCTAATCATTTGCATATCTCACCTCAGCTAATGCATGTTGTAAATTTCATATTATTTGCATGCTTCCTTCAGGGTGTTGCATTTACGATGGCCAGCAGTGTATTTAGTACTAAGCTGATGAGATATACATACATGAGATACTTACATATTTTTCGAAATCCAGAAACTTTGCTAGTGGTTCAGGAAGAAGGGAAAACTGGTAAACAATCGTTTGAAGGTATAGCTCTAAAGCCTTCTGACGTTCACTTATGAAGCTTTCAGACTTATTTCCAAATACCTTTTTTGGAGGAAGCAAGTTCTTATCAAGTGAAAAACTTTTCACCATCTAAACAAAACAGATAATTAATGAAAACTATCCAAGAACCTCCAGTTGTTTAAAAGAACAAAATTAAGGATCAGAAAAATACACAGTTAATTGCAGAAATCTTACTTTCTCATGAAGTTCCAGAAATTGTCGATACCTACGATTTACATGCCATTTGAAGGGAATTACACAAACTTCAATGACATAATTCTAAAAATAAACATTTATTATTAAAAAAAAAAACAACTATAGTATATAAACTCAAGTTATAGCACTGATAAAAGGAGCTGAAAATTTTCATAGATCAGGAACAGTGTTTTAACAACTTGTAAAGCCATACGCAAAATTAATAATTTGACAAATCAAAATGTGAAAAAATAAACTACTTGACATTGGCATGTAACACTCGGGGGCAAAATGTTTCCTTTTGTAGAACATACTATTTTCAAATAGGTAATATCTGAATTTTCTTGAATTTATGGGGGGGGGGTGGCAATTGGCACCTCTTGCACTTAGCAAATTACCCCTAAGCTATTTGAAAATGCTTTTACAAACCAAAAGAAACATAAAATAAATAAGCAAAGAAATTTCGATCCTCAAGAATACTGAGCTCACAAATGTAAATTGTTAACAAATATGGCATTAAAAATATAATTTAACCTGAATATCATTTTGCTTAACAAAAACTTTCATTTTTCAATATTCTAAAATTATGAAATAAATAAAAACTTTGTGTAAAAACACACATAAAAAGGTACTTATCAGTTGGAATGATTGTTTCAAATGAAAAATTCTTCAGTCTTCTTCAGCCGTCAACATTTAGTCTCAAGGAACAAGGGGACTGAAAGTTCCAAAAATTATGACTGAAAATTGTTTCTTGTACTTCACTGTAAAATTCTGATTCTGCTTAATTTTTTTATGAATTTCCGACTACAAAAGTACTTTTACATTCCACCTACTGACTTTATAAAAAATATTCTTCAGCATTACTGTTCTTTTATATTTTGAAGGTATTAATTGTGTCAAACAAAGGTAACCAGACCAGAGATAGTAAATATCTAAACATTGCATGGTAATTTCTCATAAGCTGGTATGGGCCCCATATAAACAGGGCGATAGTTGCTGTAGCTTGGCGGTTGCCAAGCGACTATTGCCAACTATTTTGCATGATCAACAAAGAAAAAAATAATTTTAACAAAAAAATTAAAATTGCACATAAATTACACTAACAAAAACAGATAAAAAACATCAAACTCACAACAAAATAACTCAAAAATCTTCAACCACTATTCCATTTTCAACTTAAAAATACTTCGGCGAATTCAGCAACTTGCTGAACAGCTATCATGTTTGCTTGTTTTAGATTTCTCAATAATGCTGCATTTAAGTGCTTCAGCTGATTTTACGCTAGTTGCATTTATATTTTTTTATACAAAAGAATGACCAATAGATGTGGTTCTATTGTCCCTCCATCAAATGAATAAAATAAATAAGATAAAGATTTATTTAAGCAAGACTGACAAAGCTATCATTTTAGATCTATGAGCCAACAAATGGTGTGTAAATGTTACAGATATATATACCAAGTACTCGACATATACTACAGTCTACTCTGTCAATTTGCTGAGTATTTGGCTGATGCTGAGTAGTTGTAAGAATTTTTGTATTTTTAAACATTATTTAATTGATTTGTAAAAAATATGAAAATACAGTCAACTCCGGTTATAGTGAACCCGGATATAGTGAACTTTCGGCTATAGTGAATGCAAATCGTTAGTCCCGATTCACTTACATTAGAAATATACATAGCATTTTTCGGTTTTAGTGAACATGACTTCGGTTATAGTGAACCTAAAAACTGAACTTCAAAAATTCTGGAAATGGCAGAGAAGTTTTTCGATGTCTACATTTTAAAAGGCTGTCTGTATTGCATTCTATAAATACACAAAGAGATTATCAAGCATCTGTACCGAAGTACAGGGGAATTGTCAGTGACTAGGCTGATATGGCAAAGGGGAGAGGGTAACAATAGCGCACTAGAAAAAGGGCTTTTAGTCTCTTGACCGCTGTGAAACCAGGAATTTATTTATTGCAGTGATGCATATTTATCTTTAGTTCTCGGATTCTCTTGAAAAACAGCCCAAGTCTTGTGGTGTTTGTGCCTCCTCTTACTCCTTTTTTCCAATACCCCCAGTTCTTAAAAGATAAGCTTATCTTTTTCACGCTGCATGAAAGGCCGTGACACCCACACTTCCACAATGAGGAAAGTAGCAATGACAATTTTTAAAACAAACATGCAAATTTTTGCATTCTCATTCTTGACCAGAAAGGAAAGACCACAAGCGCTTCAATCCAATTCATCAAACTGTTCCCCTCCTAATTGTATTCACGCTTGCTATGCGAAAGGGATTAAAGGGAGAGATTAAATTCTTAGTCGGTTAGAATCAATAGCATTTTTCAGCTACTAAGCATTTAACAAAAAGTAGGGTACATTTCATGGTGAACAAAAACGGACATGTTTCTCTTGTTCTTGAACGATTCCATTTCCTATTCCCGGTGAAATAGCACTGGTTAAAGATTACCACTACACACTATTGCTTGATTGGTACAGCACTTTCCGGCCAATTGAATGGAATCTCCCAAATTATTGTAGCACTTAGAAATAATAAAATAAATATGATTAATTATGTTTGATTTACATAAATATTCAGTGCGGGTATAAAACACTAATATAATTATGTATATAATGTATTCCTTGTTCATATGAGGACACTTCGCTTATAGTGAACTTCAGATATAGCGAACGAAATTTGTCGGTCCCCAGAGGTTCACTATAACCGGAGTCGACTGTACTATAAATAATTTATACACACTTAATTGTATAATAGTACACTGAAGACCAAAAAACTGGTACACCTGCCTAATATCGTGTAGCCCCCCCCCCTCACAAGCAAGCAGAAGTGCCGCAATACGACGTGGCATGAATTCGATTAATGTCTGAAGTAGTGCTGGAGGTATCCGACACCATGAATCCAGAAGGGTTGTCCAGAAATCAGTAGGAGTAAGAGGGGGTGGAGATCTCTTCTGAACAACACGTTGCAAGGCATCCCAGATACTTTCAATAATGTTCATGTCTAGGGATTTGGGTGGCCAGCGGAAGTGTCCAAATTCAGAAGGAGTCTCCTGGAGTCACTCTGTAGCAATTCTGGGCATGTGAGGTGTCGCATTGTTCAGCTGAAATTCCCAAAGTCCGTCGGAATGCACAAAGGACATTAATGGGTGCAGGCGATCAGAGAGGATGCTTATGTACCTGTCACCTGTCAGAGTCATAGCTAGACGTATCAGGGGTCCCACACCAACTGCACACGTCCCATACCATCGCAGAGCCTCCACCAGCTTGAACAGTCCCCTGTTGACATGTAGGATAGAGATGTAACAAATAATGATTTGGCCAAAAACCGAATATTCGGTCAATAGCTCAGACCGAATACCAAATATTCGGCGGCCGAATATTAAGTTTTTTAAAATTTCATTTTAACTGTAAATAAAATGTCGCTTTTCAAATTTGTAATTAAATACTAAATAAAGACTAATTAAAATTCATTTTACATTATTTGTAGATGATTAAAAACATACAACAGTATATTATCTATAAAAAATCTCTGTCATGAAAAAATCTTTTACAAAGTTAAGCATTAATAGCAGCATAATTATATTTTGAGATATTCATAATTTAATAAATATACTATGGTATGTGGTTAGTGTTGACTCTAGATTAATTTGGCAGGGCGCAGCGCCCGGCGGCCTTTTTGTTATCTTTTTAGTGCCCGGCGGCCCTTTTGTCGTCTTTTTAGTGCCGGGCGGCCCTATTTCTCTTCTTTCTGCACCCTCCTGCTTTTACATTTTTATTATTATTAGTCAAAAACCAGCACTTTTTATTTCCTACATACCATGTGCGGCCCATCACGATAATACGTTAATTAAAACGGTTACGATTGAGTACAATAATCCCATCATAAAAATAGGTTCGATTGAAAACGGCCCTTTCACAAAAACCGTCTATGAAATCCGATCTTTCCCACAAATGTAATTTATTAAAATGCTTTTTTCAAATATTCTACTCTTTCAGATCGAAATACTTCTACTGCCCTTTGTTTTCATTTGCGCGAGCTGAACAGCCGAGTAACCCGAAAAGGCCCCTCTTGTATGTTTTGTTTTTGCTGACTCAAGCGAGAAGAAGCCCGATCGGCATTTCACTTAGGAGTTGGGGGAAGAAAATACGGTTGGGAAATTCAAAAATTTCTCAAGTTATCTGAAAATTTTGGATTCCATCTGTCAATCCTCAAATATCGGTGGCTACGTTTGATAAATATGTAGTTGTGACAAGGGCGGATTAAAGGGGGGGGGGCAGAGGGGGAGACTGCCCCCCCCCCCGAGACAAAAGAAACTAATGTAAAAGATCCTATTTTACTTCCATAAAATGGACGCTTATGTCAATCTTCTAAATAACCGCCCCCACCGACGAACTAACCGCCACCCCCACCCCCGACAAACTTGCATTAATCCACCACTGAGTTGCGAATTATCAAACAATCATTATACCAGAGTTCCTCGCCAGCTGTATATAATTATTGCTCTTCTCGATGTCTTTAATAGTTTTGCAACACTAGCAAGTCCCCCCCCACCCCTAAACGATTTGCTCTTTTTAATCGGCTTTCTTAGTACATATTATTCGTAATGTATAACAGTTATTTACTAATCATATATAATTACAGATGATACAGAAAGAATGCCTTAGCAAAACGACGTTTTGCAATTCGAAAATTCCGCGGGATTTGCTTGTTTGTTATGGCAAGCCTAGACAAGGGATATCTTCAAAGGGGGGTGCCTTGGTTGGGTGACTTTTTAAGGAGTTCTAATGTATATTGACGCGTACATCTGGATGAAACCAACCAAAACTCCAGACCGACAGTCGCGCGGGCGGGGCCCACCGAACGTGGGAACTTCAACACTTCAGCCGTGTACCATGTTCAGTGGCTTTATCTACTCAAATCCATCTGAAAATTGAGGGATTTGCGACGTTTTGCGAATACAGCAATTGAAACACATTATGCTTTTGCCAAAATCAGAGCGCAATAATGATCGTTTGCTTTAGCAATGTAGTGCTAGGGTTATTGGTGCCCGGTGCGGTACTTCAGTTTGCCGCCCCATTCTTTCTAAGTTTCAGAATTCTGCCCCCATTTCGGTCCTTTAGTTTTCCACTTTATTATTTCTAAGTGTCCTGCCGGCCACCATGTTTGGTTTTTTTTTTTGCCGCCGGGGCGGATCCCCCCCCCCTCTTATTACAACACAGTTTTAATGGCATAAAAGTGGAGTAAATGCAGAATTTAGTAAATCAGACTATTGACAAGATTTGGTATTCTAAATATTCATATTATACACCTTTTGATTTTAAAATTCTCAACATTTTAATGAATGAAGAAAGGAAAAAAAAAATAATAAAAGCAAAAGAAAGCTAGTTCTGGGAAAGGATGTCTTCAGAAAACAAATTGTATCATAAGTTAACAGCTAGGTTATTCATAAAACAAACTGTCATCAATTTAAGCTTATTTTCAGTTGAAAAAAAAAAAAAAGAAAAAGAATTCTGGAAGGTTCATTAATAGATAATTTGTTTCAGTACTTTTGGCACCAGGATGTTGATTATTTTAATTATATTAAGCTGATTAAAAACATTTGATAGTTAAAATATTTATTGATTAGTACTTTTTTATTTTAAAAAGATTAAAGCAAGGTTTAAGAAAGAAAATTTAGTCTTTTTAAAGAGACCTTTTTAAGTATGTTACAAGAAATTAAAAATAAAGCTTTATGAAAAATAAATTATTGAAAATATTTTAAACTTTATTTCATACCTTTGGACAACTCTGTGAGTTAAAAAAAATATTAATTTTATACCTGCTAAAAAACTTACATGTAGTAATTATTTTTATTTATTTTAAAGAAATTGTACTTTTTAAAAAACATATTCACTTTTCATGAATGAGCAAGCATTAAATTAGAAGTGAAAGAGGAAGAACAAATATATTTCAGTGATTTGATTTGATATGGTGTTGTAGATTCCAACCATAGGATGTATTACAAAATTTGCATGACTGTCATTTTTTTCCAGCAATCTTCTGTATTCTGAATTAAATTTCCTCAATTTCTGTAGTTATCAATTGATGGATGAGTTAAATTGTTTGATGCAATTTTAATAATGTCTAATAGTAATAAGGGTAACTTTGAAAATCTTTACTTGGTACTCATTCAATAATTATTGCAAACAAAAGAATTTAAATAAAATTCTGATTTATATAATTAAATTTTATACATCCTGCATTGCAGAAATTTCATTATTTTTATTACATGCTAAACGCATCTACCCTAATCCACTTACACTGACAGTCCTTTTCTGTTTAAAAGTTTGTACCAATATAGGTGAAATATCACATGAATGAGATCCAGTAATTGTGGTCCAGTAGTGATAGTGTGATAAAATGGAGGAACAAAAATTAACAGTCCCTCTGCCTTCCCCTACTGCCTAACAAATCATGTCTGGCTAAAAATTTCTGAAATCTTCTTCAATAAATGTAGGTACTATTCTTACATGTATGTCACGTAATTTTGAGAAAAAAAAAAAAATTAAGCAGAAAATTCAACATCACTTATATTAAAACTTCTTTATGCTAGAAGTTTTTTTTAAATCAAAACTTCTAGTTATGTAGATTTAATTCACATATTTATGTCATGTTTAGACCAAAATATTATCAACAAATTATTTTTCCTATTTTGCTTACACTTACTTCTACTGGATATTTTCTCCAAAAGAAGGGGGGGGGGGGGGAACTAAGACAAATTGGAAAAAATCTTACTATGCATTGTAAGTCAGAACACATATTACAACTCTACATGTTAAAGTTTCTGGGATCAGATCGTTTCAAACCAGTTTCTAGATATGTTATCTACCTGTACATTCTCGTAGAATCCCAAAGTGCCCTTTTTGAAATTTCCCCCCACGGCGGCCCTTTTTTTCTAGAGTCAACACTAGTGATTAATGTGGTAACTACATAAATACACTATTCTTTGAGTTTTAAGCCTCTGAGCAAACATATGTAACAGCTTTTCAAAATAATGTTTGTAATTGAGGATCTGAAAAGATTCCTCTTACCACCAAGTAGTGTCACCAAAGTAGAAAAGTTTGCATTTCTGTAATATTATTAAATACTGGGCCTGACCTCATTTTCACTGAGTTTATACATCATACTGGCAAGAAAGAAAGAAACACGGTCCTGAGGCTTTTAAATAAAATTTGGAATGAAACTGATACTGTTCCATCTATGTGGAAAAAGGCCACAATAATACAGTAGACTCTCTGAAATCTGCACACCTTGGGACCAAGGGGTTTGCGGATTATAGAATTTTGCAGATTACCCTACTAGCAATTTTGCTCAGGCCATCATCGGCTGGCTACATGGCCAGTGGTAGCCCGAGCAAAATTGCTAGTAGGGTACAGATCATTGTTTTGTTTACATTTTTTCTTACTATAGTTATGAAGCAACAGAACATTTTTAATGGCTGAAATTAATTATACTGTCACACTTAGTTTAATTATTAAAGAATTTATTAAAATATATGAAAAAAATTAATTTTATTTTACAAAACTTTTGCAGACTGAAATTTTTCTTGAAGAAGGCTTAAACTTTCATACTTTAATTTTATATTACTATTTTTTTTAATTTTGCAAACATGGAATCAATTGTTGTTTTAGGGTTTTTGATTTGTGTTTAAATATTTTTTCCTGGAGTCTGTTTATTGTCATTATTTCTTGTGGTGATGCCAATGAATAATTTTGGATGAATTCTAAATATTTATAGCCTAAATATAAGCCTTCTTCAAGAGAAATTTTTTGAAAATTTCTCTTTCTTTCAATAAAAAATGAAAATCAAAATAATACACGTTTCGTTAACTGAGTGTGCGAGATTGTCTCTCGGAATCTTTTCTGTCAGCTAATCATGCTTTCATTTTACTGCTCAGACTTTGTTAGATGGGTTAAAAGAACAATTTTAATTAGATATATGCAAAAAATATGAAAAATAGCATAAAATTTCTTTTAATTCTACAACTCAACTCACCCGTATTTTCCTAGTGTTACTTAACTGTTAACTGTAAATTTCACTGTTTACATCTAAAAATTATCGCGGATTATAGAGAGTTGCGGATTATAGATGTGCGGATTTCAGAGAGTCGACTGTACCTTTGTGAAAGAAACATAAACCGGCTTCTGATTTCAATAGTTATCGACCGATCTCATTAACTTCTATTTTGGCAAAAATAATGGAAAGACTTGTTGCCAATAGATTAAAATGGCATCTTGAAGTTAAGGGACTTCTGCATTATGCACAAGGAGGTTTTAGGAAAAACCCTTCCACCGAGGAGCTTGTCACCACTTTTTCTCAGAGTATTAAAAATAACCTTGATAAGGGCAATATTGTAGGTGCTATTTTTGTGGATTTCAAAGGAGCTTATGATACTGTGTGGAAGACAAAGCTCATATAAATTAGCTACTAAACATATAACGGGAAACATGCTGCGGTGGTTTGGTGATTTCCTTGATCAACGGCTTATTAATATCCGTTATGGAAACGCACACTCTAGTTTTAGGACTTTGCACACTGGTCTCCCCCAGGGAGCTGTGACAAGTTGTTTGCTGTTTGATGTTTATGTTGATGATCTAATACACTCCCTGGTGGATGAAAATATAAATGTACTTATGTATGCAGACGATCTTGTTATATGGTCATCTAGTCCTAAGCATAGGGCAAAAGACAGACTTGAAGTTTTCCTTAATAATGCTATGTCCAAACTCCATTCATGGTGTTTAGAAAACAATATGATTGTAAACACGGAGAAAATAACTTAGACTTTTTCATTGTGTCACCAACCATTACAACTGAATATATCTTATCAGTGGCGGCTTTTCAGGTGAAGTCGGTGAAGTGCCTCTTCACCAAGTATTGTAAGTAACAAAAAATTGTGTAACGTAAGCAAGCCATAATCCTTTTTCAAATTTAGTCTGTAAGAATACACTTAAAATTCTGATGAAAGCTGTTAGCCTAGTTGCTTATTTCTCCGCCACTTAAGTGATAACGAAACCACTAGAGCGATGTTTCGTCTTCCCGCTCGCTCGCCCGCAGCTGTGTTACGTAATCCTTCGGCAGCTCGCATTTGCATCTTTCTCTCCGTGCCGCGCCGGGTTGTGACGTCATGGCAGAAGTTATTCGGCTGGGTATCCCTCCGCGATGTTGTATAAGCGGCAGCGTTTTTCACAGGTGAACGAGGTATGCGTTTACCGGTCGTGCGGCGCTTGGCAGGTATTTTTCGGTGGCTCGACATGAGCCCGTATTGTTACAATTTTTCGTGTACATTTAGTACTGGATCCGATAGTTTTAGTACTGGAGCTAATTAATTCTTTTTTAAGTTCAACTTAATTAATATGTGTTATAAGTTAAATAAATTTAATTTGATTTTAAAACTTTGTCTTTTTTCAAACCTGCCAGCACACTCTACTTAAGTATTAGTCAGTTTTAGAAGGGTAGTATGCCTACTACCCAACATGTGGTTATGGGCCAATCAGCCCTATAATGCTTAGCAAGCACGACTGTGAAATTGTTTGTTGGCCCTAGAGACTGTTGATTACTTTAGACGGGGGGGCCGGAAGAAATTGGCTATGGCGGTACTCCAACCGAATATTGAAAAGTTGAATGCCCTGAATTATGAAAATTGGGCTTCAGATATAAAATATTTGCTTCTTGAGAAGAATGCGTGGAGTATAGTGACTGGCACTGAACAGAAGCCTGTTGTCGATGCTACAAAAGGTGTGACGGATAAGGAATTAAAGGACTGGGACACCAGATCCAGAGCTGCACTGTCGACCATTTATTTGAATGTGGAACCCGAGTATCGCCGAATTATAGAGGATTGTGATGATGCAGTCACATTGTGGAAAAGGCTGAAACTACATTTTCAACCCGATAATCGGTCAAGGCATATGTACTTATTTACTGAACTGTGTTCATGTAAAATTGATACAGATGAAAGCATCGATTTATTTGCTGCCCGTTTGAAACGAATCTCTGAACATTTGAATGCCATAAACCAGCCTAACGAGGAAAAATACCTATCATTTCAACTATTGCGGTTCCTGCCTGAACAGTTTGATAGCATCGTGCAAATAATATTACGATGGCCCGAGGAAAAATTTATTTTTAAAGATATTTTGTTAGAATTAGTGCCTGAAGAGTCGCGTATTAGCTTAAGAGACTCTGATCGTCAAAGTAGCTGGGCAGTTGAAGCCCATCAAATTCAACCGAAGTTCAAGCCTCAGATAATTTGTCATCGCTGCAAAAAACCCGGACACTATAAAAGCCAATGCAAGAAACCGACGAACGCCCGGAACGAAAGGATGACCCCCTCCCCGACGTTAAATTTGTCGCCAAGTGCAAGCCCGCAAGGGAGGAGAGACGACCGGGAAGCCAGCCGCAGGCAGTCCAGAGCCAGAGGCCGAGAAAGGTTCGGAAACGGAGCCGGGAGATCTAAACCTGCACCTGGGACTCATACAGATAAGTCAGTCTCCCATTTTTTCAAAAAATAATTGCGTAAGGAGACTTCCCCGGTTAAAAAGTGATAATTTTCAGTGCGAAACATGTAGAATTAATAAGCATAGACGAGTGTCATTCAAACCATTAAATCGTACCAGGTCAAAGCGTCCCTTAGAACTCCTACACATAGATTTGTGGGGTCCCACAAGAGTAGTAGGGAGGAGGGGAGAGCGATATTATTTAGCAATTGTAGATGACTATTCTGGTAAAGCGTCGCTTTATCCAATGAAAAGTAAAACTGATGCCTTTAAAATTTTTAAAAGACATGTAACCCAAGCTGAAAGATTTTTAGAATTTTTAGAAGTTAAGAAATTTTTAGAAAGATTTTTAGAAGTTAAAAGCTGCTTGTTCCGATAATGGAACAGAATTTGTTAATAGAGATTCTAAAAACTATTTTGAAGAAAACAGTATAAAACACGAATTGACTAATATATACACTCCCGAACAGAACGGGAGAGCCGAGCGTTATAATCGAACGGCAGCAAATGGTGCACGATCAATTTTAGATGAAAGCAGACTACACTTAAAATTTTGGCCTGAAGCAGTTTTGCATTTTACTTATACATGGAACAGACTTTGTCATAAAAATCAGACAAAAACTCCGTTTGAACTATACAGTGGGTCAGAACCATCGGTAAAACACTTTAAACCTTTTGGTACTATAACATATGTTGGGGTGCCGAAACAACTACAATCGAAATTTGACGCCAGAGCTAAGAAGGGTATTCTAGTCGGATACGCGTTAAGTACTAGAGGTTACAGGGTATGGCTCCCAGATTGCGATAAAATAATCGAAACTATAAATGTATCTTTTAATGAGTTTCCTGATAGTAACAATAACAGTGGAGCGGTGCTGGGCACCAAATCTGAAACATATCGGTATCTGGACATTAACGATAAAAACGATGACGAAAGCTCTGAAGGGGAGAGGGTGGATGAAGTTTCAGATGAATCCTCGTCAGGAGAGGAGGGAGAGAGTGATGTTGCACTGAAAGATGTTACATGGATCCGTAAGGCCATTCCCAGGCCTGATGGTAGCCGGGTGGATATTTACTATTATGAAAAGGACAAAACTAAGAGACTGAGGTCATTAAATGACGTAGAAAAGTACTGTAAAGAAAATCGTATTAACTTTGAACCACACATATTCAGTTTTAAAGGCGCGGATACATATGAAGGAACAGTAACGGGGCAACAGGGAAGTGCTAGTTTGAGTTCAACCCATTTAGCAGCATGACTAGCCAGTGTTACTATCCCCAAAACCTACAAACAAGCTATAAAATCCCCCCAAAAAGAACTGTGGGAAGAGGCAATGAATGATGAAATTAATATGATGCACGTGAGAAAAGTGTGGCATTTAGTTGAACTACCTGAAGGAGCCCAAGCAATAGGTTGCAGGTGGCTATTTACTATCAAACATGATGAAGTTGGAAAAAACGCCCGCTATAAAGCGCGTTTAGTTGCACAGGGGTTTAAACAGATTAAGGGGGAATCTTACGATGAGACATTCAGCCCTGTTGTAAATTTTGGCGTTATTCGCTTCTTTTATTCAGCCTTAGTATGCTATCAAAAATGGATTCATGTACAATGCGACATCAAATGTGCGTACTTATACGCCCCTTTGGACAGTACTGTGTTTATGACTCAACCTCCCGGATTTGTTGTAAAAGAAAGAAAATCTGGTTTGTAAACTAGATAAAGCATTATACGGACTTCACCAAAGTGGCCGTATGTGGTTTTTATGAAATAAATAAAGCATTAATAAATTTAGGTTTCACCAAACTGGACTGGTGTAACTGTGTATACACCTTTGATAAAGATATAGTATTACTCCTATATATGGACGATATAGTTTTATTTGGGGAAAATTTAAAAATCGTTAACAATACTATCACCCTCCTAAGCAAGTATTTCGATTTAAAAGTCTTGGGGAAAACGAAAAAACTATTAGGAGTAGAGTTTGAAGAACGGGAAAACTCATTAGCCATTCATCAAATACCATATATTGAAGAAGTCTAAAAAATTAAAAAAATATAATTTCCCAATAGCTTCGCTTCCCATAAGTAAAGGTACTGTCTATTCTAAATCTCAATGTCCCCAATCTAATGCCGAAATACAAGAAATGTTAAAATACCCATACAGGAATTTGCTAGGATGCTTATCTTTTATATCTAACCGCACCAGGCCTGACATTAGTTACACGGTGAACATACTAAGCCAATTTCAAAATAACCCAGGTTTGTTCCATTGGAACGGGTTGCTAAAATTACTAGGTTACGTTAGTTCCACAAAAGATCTGAAACTTAAGTTGTCATGTCAGAAAAATGAAATTCTTGCCTACACAGACGCCGACTTCGCCGCCAACAGAGACGACAGAACGTCAATTGGTGGCCAAATAATATTTTTCGATAAATCACCAATTATGTGGCGTACATTCAAGGAGAAATGTGTGAGCCTCTCCACAATGGAGGCAGAATTCGTAGCAATGACCGATGCTGCTAAAGAGGTTTTATGGTTTGATAGGATCGTAAATGAATGTATTGAGAAAAAAGTAATAAGAAACCCGAAAAACAGATCCTCATTATATGTAGATAATATGGCCACTATTAATTTTGTGAAGAGTCAAGTTATCATCGCACCAAGCATATTGACGTAAAATTATTTTTTATCAGTGACTTAGTACTGAAAGATACGTTTGACATAATATATGTCAAAAGCAAGGAAAATTTATCAGATATTTTTACGAAACCCCAAACCAAGTTTGGTTTGAAAAAATTTAACGAAATTGTGTTTGTATAATTTACTGTAAAAGTGTGTTTATAAGTGTGCATATTTAAGTATTATCGTATGTCTATGAAGAAATATTTGAGTGTTTAAAATGTTTTGTACATATTAAATATTGTGGTTACACATATATATTGAATAGAAATTGCAGCTAAATAAGCATTTAATCATTTGTGTGTGTATGTGTGTGTGTTCGTGGCGCCACGTATCTGTTGTGTTGTATTTGTAATTGTGCATTTGCATATTTATGTGATTAATGTATTGCCTATTGGCGTTGTTTAAATTGATGAAAAGGGATAGATATCTTGTTGATATTTTGTTGATTAGGTATGTTGGACTGAACCATAAGTTAGAGTTCACATTGAGAACTCCGTCTGTCAATATGGGTCGAGCCGGACCCTGTCTGTATTTGTTCAACTATATTTATTTCATGCATATTGCTTTTTGTGTTAAGTTAACACTACATTTTTTTTACGTTTAAATTGAGAACTTTTGTAAATCGGATTCCAGTACGTGTTTTTCTACGCAGGTGTATTGGAGAAAAAAAAAATTTTTTGATCGCGAGAATTTAAAATCATAGTGAATATTTGACTGTTCTATTTTAAGTGACGTAGAGGGGGGCATTGTTAGTCTAGTTGCTTATTTCTCCGCCACTTAAGTGATAACGAAACCACTAGAGCGATGTTTCGTCTTCCCGCTCGTTTGCCTGCAGCTGTGTTACGTAATCCTTCGGCAGCTCGCATTTGCATCTTTCTCTCCCGCCGCGCCGGGTTGTGACGTCATGGCAGAAGTTATTCGGCTGGGTATCCCTCCGCGATGTTGTATAAGCGGCAGCGTTTTTCACAGGTGAATGAGGTATGCGTTTACCAGTCGTGCGGCACTTGGCAGGTATTTTTCGGCGGCTCGACATGAGCCCGTATTGTTACAATGATTTTTCATGTACATTTAGTACTGGATCCGATAGTTTTAGTACTGGAGCTAATTAATTCTTTTTTAAGTTCAACTTAATTAATATGTGTTATAAGTTAAATAAATGTAATTTGATTTTAAAACTTTGTCTTTTTTCAAACCTGCCAGCACACTCTGCTTAAGTATTAGTCAGTTTTAGAAGGGTAGTATGCCTACTACCCAACAAAAGCCCAATTGCCATAAAACTATGTGCTAAATCATGCTCTTACTATCAGTGAAGCCAAACTCTCTTCCCTCTCCTCCCCTTGCCGCGCGGCCAAAGAAAGTTTCAAAGACTTGTGTCACGATTGGTCCATTGTTAGAGTCACGTGGTACGCGGGTTCTGACGGGGTGAGTTGTGAAGTGCTAAGGAAAAATTATCTCTTCTACTGCACTTATTGGGGGGTTGCCATGGTAACCTCAGACGCTTCAATCAGTTTTACAGCTTTACTTTCTATCAGGTGAAGAGATCCCTCAGAAAACAGTCTGTCTCTTCAAGTGAGAGAAAACCCAGCGTAGTACATCTCCAAGAACAAATTTGTGTAGGAAAATGAAACCACGTGATTTGTTTGAGATTTTTACTGCTGTCTTTTGAAAATTTTAGAGTTTCTTCTTTGTGTTAATTTTAATGATAATAATAGTTTCTTTTCTGTTTATTCGCCTTCATTATGTTTCCTGTAAATGATATAGTCTGTAATATATTACAAACACCATTTAGTCAGTGGAATGATGACGATAAAAGAGATGTTCTTTTTCGTGGTCCAGAGCCTGATTAGCGAAAAGGCTCCAGAAGCTTAAGCTTCCCCTCATGATTTGAAGGGGGCCCAAAAATGACTGTAAAACGGATAAAAATTCAAAATTTCCTTTTTAAATGATCTTCTAAGTTACTGTAAAGATTTTTAATGAAGAGAAGTGGAAAGCTATTTTTAAGGTATTTTAGAAGTCTTGATACTCCATGTAGCAACATTTTTAAATTAGTTCAGTTTGCAATGTCTATACTTGGGATATTTGTTCCAGTTGAGACAAAATTTTCTATTATCAGGAACATTTGGTCAGTAGAAAGGGGTAAACTTTCAATATGTAATGTTAAAAATCATCTAAAGGTCAAAATTAATTCTGAACTTCCATGTTGCAATTTTTATGATGTCATCCAAACGAACAAAAATTCCCGAAAAAAGCCCCCATGTCTCATGAAAAATATATGACTAAATAAATAAAGTTTAATGTTTCAGTAGTAAGGAAATGTTTTTAGTTTACTTTTTACAGTAATTTTAAAAATACTGTAAAATCTCATTACAATTAAGTAAACTATTGCGAAGATAATGAATAACATTTTTATCTAAGGTAAATTTCAAATTAATGAAAAAAATATTTTTTTCAAATAAAATCATTAGAACTAATCAAATCAATTAAATATCCTTTTAATAAAGAAAATCATTAAAAACTTTACTTAATCCAAACAAAAAGGGGATGGGGGCCCGAAATGAGACTGAGCTTCCCTTGACTTCAAAGGTTAATCCGGCCCTGGGTTGACCAATGGAGGCATTAGGAATTAATGCATCGCTGAAAGATTAAAAATTTCTTTCTGCAGAAAGGCCTGTGCCACCGCCTAATTACCATGCTTAATGGCCATGGGCACCGGCAGCATAGGGCAAGGGGGGGCTATGGCCCCCTTGATTTTTGTATGCAATGTTTTCCCTTGCTTTTTTGCTCTTTTCAACATGGTAACTATACGTTAAAGTAGTCTTTGCCCCTCCTTGAGTAGTCTTTGCCCCCTGGAGTAGCCTTTGCCCACCCTGGGAAATATTCTGCCGGCATCCATGTTAATGGCTACAACAGGTGTTTTTCATAATGTTTTGGTATCAAGCTCTTCACCTATTTTTTTTATCATGAGCCGCCACTGTATCTTATAACAATATAGCCCTCCCGAGTAGTGAGAGTACTAAGTACTTAGGAGTTACGTTCGACCGTAAACTCACTTGGAAATTATATATTGATGATATCAAGAAACGGGTCGAGAAACGTATGATACTGCTTAAACGACTTGCTGGAGTTAGGTGGGGCTGTGATACACCAACGCTACCTGCTACCTATAGGGCTTTTATAAAGCCTGTGATGACTTATTGTAACGCCCCACTTATTACAGTATCTGAAGGAGGTAGAACAAGACTGGAGCGACTACAAAATAATGCTCTCCGCCTTGTCACTGGTGCTGTCAAGACTACACCTATTGACGCACTGCTATTGCGGACTAATGAAATACCTATGCTGTTTTGAATAAAGAAATCAGCCTTGAAACTATACCAGAAATTAATTCACCTGCCTCATAGTGATAAGTGGGCTAAATCTGGGCCTCGCAGGCTGAGGACTCAGGATGGCTTTCTGCAGGCTGTATTAAAAGAAATGGATGGACGTGATATTCCACCCCGGATCGAGCCTTTACTGCACCCATTGAACCCATTGGATGTGGGTGAAATATTATATAATCTAGACCTTGCGAGTCCAGTTTTAAAATCCCAGGATTGTACTGAAGCCCCCAGGATTGTACCCAGGATTGTACTTTGTTCAGCGCGGGAATGGAGACTATTCACAATCGCTTTCCTCCTGAGGCATGGCTACATACATATACTGACGGCTCAAAGCTTGAGACGGATGATGTGGTCGGAGCTGGTATTTACTGTGAGCATTTCGCTCATTATTTTTCATTGGGAACATACAAGACTGCTTTTGACAGTGAGTCGAGGGAATTAAAGTAGCTCTAGCCCATCTAGACACTTGCCCTTCTCTCTCGGAACAGGACCAGGTTGTCATTTTTTCAGATTCTCAGGCTGCTATTCAAGACATTGCCTTCAGGCTCCCAACACTATGTTTATAGTGCAATGTAGAACTTTAATAAGAGAAATGCACAATAAATATAAAACGATTGTCTTACAATGGATCCCATCCCACAGTGGTATCCCAGGTAACGAAAAAGCGGATGAGCTGGCCAAAAAGGGCTGTTTTGTTAAGCAGGCCCCATGCAATCTAGTTAGCTATAAGTCAGTCTCATCAAGAATTAATGAAATGTTTAAGACAACACATATGGCATTACTAAAAGATCGAACAAAGGAGAAATCGTGGAGAAATGCCATCTTCAATCTCCCCGACTGTCCAAGAAGTAATGCAGTGGCTGCCTTTCGACTGGCATCTGGACATGACTGTTTATATGCCTATCTTTACCGCTTCAACTTGGTGGATAGTCCTGCCTGTCCCCTCTGCCGCAGTGGTGCGACAATGGATGCCGATCATATCCCCGTTTGCTCTGCTCTAACTAAGAGCTGTATCTATTCCCGATACTGGGAGGTTAGAGATTCTTTGAACAGTTTAGTTGCCTGATTTTGCGTTTTTAGTGTTTTTAATGTTTTAAATATTCTTAGTTTGTCTTGTTTCTCTGATCTATGTACGGCATAAGGATAATGTCTGTAATCGCCTGCTGCATTGGGAAAAAAAAAATTAAATGCATTAAATTACGTTTCATTCAGCTTAAAATTCAATATCTTAGGACATTTTATAATATAAAATTAGCATATTGAAGTATAACTAAGCAATATTATTTGTAAATGCATTAAAAAATACATGTTAAAAATATTATTTTTCTCTTTGTTCTGAAATTATTCAGCTGAATATGTAGCAATATTCAGACACAACTATTCGGCGGAATATTTGTTCAGTATTCGGCTGACCGAATATTTGGCAAAACAGCCGAATACCGAATAGTGGATGAATATTCGTTTCATCCCTACTTATAATAATGAAACAAATTTAAGAGTCGCAAAACTATTTGCGGAATAATGTTTCATGAACTAAAAAATATAAAGTTATTATCAAATTAAATAGTAAATGATAACATGTTTTCAAAAGTTCTATCATGAAATAACATCCAAAGTCAACTGGAAATGATAATTGTGTCATTGATCTTTCCCGAACTGCACAAGCCATAGGTTTACACACAGTGGAGCACTGTCTCACTGTACCCCCAAGATGTCTTTTTAAATCCAAACTCAAAAGTTTTACAAAATTTATCAAAAGAATGACATGCATGCAATTAAGAAAGTTTAAGCTTTAAATTAAAACAAACATATTGATTATTGGATAATAATTTACTGCTCAAATCCCAAAAAGTAAAACTTGTCTGAATTTTCTAATAGTGATAGAAGAAACAAAAATGGCAGCAACTTCCCTACAAGATGAATTGTGACAGTGACTAGTTTCTACAATGTTGCAATGGTAGTGAACTAAATTATGGGATTTTTTTTCTAACTTTTGAGCTTTTGAATTAGAAAAACATGCATCGTCCTACTGTGGCCCCCTCTTCCCATCACAATTACTTTAACACTTTTAAACACCCTTTAAAATGTTTTAAACTATTCCCTAACCCAGTGGCGGCTCATGGGTTATTTAAAAGGAGGTTCATAAAACAAATTTGAAAATTAAATATGCAGATATGACACACCTTACAAATTAAAATATACAGTGAAAAACGTTTAACACGAAACCAAAAGGAACAAAATATTTTTTTGTGTTAAAAGATTCGTAAAAAAAAGAACAAAACTCACCATATTTTCAATGTTCTTATATTTTATATCGATTTCCTGTTAAACAACAAGTAGGTTGAATTCATTGGGATGAAAAGCAATTACAAAAAATATTATTTTGGGGAGAAAAAATCAGTTATCGTGTTTTGAAATGTATTTTTCAGAGCCATATTATCCACAAATTGTTAAAGATTGTCCATAGTTTTATTCATTTCTCCATGAGAACACGCATCTAAATAACTGTGTACACTATTTATCATTTTTCGCACTTTTGAAGTAGAGGGGACGGGAGCTGCATCGTTGAATATGTTGTCAGAATCAACAGAATCTTTTGGATTTTGAACAATACCCAAAATCTCTTTTTCTGTCATAATCGGTGCTGTAGTTACATCATTATCGAATGAAACGTATTCATTTATTGATATTGTTGGTCAGTCCAGTAATTCTGAGACTTCCCCAAATATTTAGTTAAATGTCGGCTAACTCTCATTGTCAGCCAATTCTTGCAATGCTAAAGAATTTGTTATTTTGGAGAATCCTGCATAGCGAAAACAATTTTAGATGGTCGTAGGTTTCACTGAATTCCATGCTGAGCACAACATGTGCAATGCATCCAAAGGGGTAGAAAGCAACAAAAGTTCTGGCATTTACTCCGCATTTGTGAGCATGTAAATGGGCCCTATGAGAACAACTAAAGTGCATTCCCACCAAACGTCGATTCTTTGATACAGATACGAATTTATTCATTAGGGGGAGAGACCTGATGGATGATGCTATTAATACTTCTAGGATGACAAAAGATAGAAAAACCATTTCCCAGAATTTAAATTAAATTTATTTTCCACAAAAACGTTCGAGTGACTTTTCGCAAACATGCCACTGAAGATTTAAAATGAACCTTTTTTCTTGTTAAAAGATTTTTGTTTTGTGTTAAAAGAATAAATATGCATTAAATTGCATATTTTGCGTTCCAGACCATTCAGTCATTTTGTGTTAATCGATTTTTCATGTTAAGCGTTTTCGTGTTCAACGCATTTCACTGCATTTGCATTTCGAGCAGTTAAAGGAAAACAATGCATGCGAATGAAAGTAAACAAGTCATCTTTGGTCTTACATTTCATCACCAGATAAGTTTTAGCAAAGGTGCTGTCTTGATTCATCTTATTTAATTTTTTTTTTCAAAAGATAATATTGAAAAATGCCATTGCTTTAGCTCCAAAACACGTCTTTTACTCCTGTCTTAATTATTTACACTAGTTTGTAAAAAAATAATGTACTGTAAAATGATAGAAATAAAGAAAATATTAAGAAAATGAAATAAAAATTAACTAACCAAATGTAACAAACCAAGGGAAAATCCAGAAGCAATACCGCAAAAAATGGCCCTGGTGCACAATGAAAATGTGCAAATGGAATGATTTCTTCAGCGAGGTACTTCTTTCCAGCAGTCTCCGCTTCTGATCCCAGAAAGCAGTTCTGGGGGATATTTTTCCATTCGCACGTGCGATTGATTCAAGACTGTGCTGTAGTCAGAGGCGGATCTACAGGGGGGGGGGGTATAGGGGCTATACCCCCCCCCCCCCCATTGAAACTGAATTTACACTAGATAGAACAGAGTTTTGAGGCTTAGTTAAAAACTGCATGTCTAAAAATTGGTTGTTTTGAAATTTCAATTTACTTTTTTGATTTACTACTCTGATTTTTACACGTGACCTCAGTCAATGGCTTTTAAGCCTTTCGTTCCCAGGCTACAGGTATTTTCGAAGCCTCAGAGTCCCAAGCAATCGCTCGAAATTTCATCTCCCCCTTGAAACATTTTGGTTTTTAAAGGCCAGGGTCCATTCACGTCTGTTTTAGAATGCTAAAATGGGAACTCAATCTACTTTTCAGAATCTTGAAGACGGATTGGGGACAAAAAGTGCCCCCATTGTATGGCTGGCGTGCTTTTGTGGTTTCACGCGTTACCCTTTGTCGGCGAATCCTGACTGGTCATTAAAAGCCAATAAATTCTTCGCCCCTGCACTGTATTCCCCCCCTTTTACAATGCCTTGACCATTAAAAAAAACCTGCTGCGTCCGGAATCGGACGTGAGTGGACCCTGGTCTTAAAGATGATCAGTAACCAAGTTGTTCTCGCCTTTTCCATATATACGTGAATAGCGAATAAATAATAGCTCATTGCCAGAACGGGTTATGGCAAGTTGGTTAATGGCAAGCGAAAAGAACAGTATTTGAGCAATGATGTCCATTCATCCCCTGCAAAGTCGTAATAAGGGGAGCTAAAAATCTATGTATATATAAATACGCTAAGGAAAACCTTTGTGTCCCTTTTGCAGCATGAACAGAGATGAGCGCGAAATTCGGCACAGCTAAAGTTCGAATGGAGGTTGTCGTGCGAATCTTAAATTTTTCGTGTAATGTGCTAGAGCAGCGTATAAATATTAGAGAAGTGATTTGGCACGCAGTATTTTTGCGCCAAATCGGGCAGGCGATGGTTCCATTGTAGTGTCAATTTTGAAATAACAACACTAAGTTTAAGCAGTACTATAGGGTTATAGTATTACAACACAATTTGCAAGAAGTGAAATTATTCCCCAGTTTGGTGAAACGCCAGTGACTAAAATGTGCTTTAGCCCTGTGCTGGCCAACTTTTTTAGAGGGTCGATAAGTGCGCAAAGTGTTGTAAATTTCATGCTTTAAAGCTGTGGAAAAACGAACTGAACAGGGCAGGTTACAATCCAAAAGACTCTCCACTGAAACACGCCAATTCGACAATTTCTTAACAATCTCCTGCCACGCAATATGCTAAAGCAAATTTTCTCCGAAAATATTATTGAAGAAATACCTCAGCAATTAATTGCGAATGAAAATAATATTATTAATGAAATGTATGGAAATATTTCCGAAAGCATACTCTCAGATAGCATACTGTAGTCCGTAATAATAGAGCCTAAAAATGATGATTGAACTTTTATTAATGCTGACTTAATCAAATATCTGCTGAATAGAGAATATATCACCATAGCTACTTTAAAGTAATTTGCTATGATGACAATGAAATCAATAACTATCCAGTAGTCTTTGAATTCATTCACTATGAATGTTTTTTTTTTTTTTTTTTTTTTTATCGGTTAGCCGGAAGCAAGTTAAAAATTGCAGAATAATTGTGATCTGCGCCAAATGCTTACAAAACTAAAGCGATTTCCAGTATATAGTCGTTTATCCCTTTGCATATTTTGGAAGTTAAATTTAATTTCGTATTTTAATTTAATTCCACACGTTTTTTCCAATTCCAAATTATGTAATCAGTAAGCATACAAATTTCTTTTTTGTATATTGATATTTTCGTATATATTGAATTCTATATATAAATGCTATTTTGTATACATACTAAAATTTCCGGCTTTGTTTTGGGGAACAACAGTGTTTCAGAAGTAGCCTTTAAACATTTCTCCGAAAAAGCGGCATTTTCGCCTGGCTAACCAAAAAATACCATAGTTTGCCACCACATATGTTAGTATTGAAAGTTAATTGCATCGTTATACTAATCAGAAACTTAAATACAAAGAAAGCATTAGTCAACGGGACAAGAATGCGCATCAAGTATATCTATCGTAATGCTATTGATTGTGAAGTTTGAACTGGAACCCCAGGCAATAAAAGAATTTAAATTCCACTTATAAAATATTCAGGTACTATTTTTACCATATCCTTTTTAAAAAACCTGGTTCCAAATATACTTGCTTTTGCGATGAGAGTAAATAAATCTCAAGGACAATCATTCAAAAAGTGCATATTTATTGAGGCAGCAAGATTTTATTCATGGTCAGTGGTACGCCTCAGCAAGTAGAGTTTAATCATTCGACGGTTTAAGATTTTATAACTCCAAACATAAAGGGCCTTTAGCCGAGGATGGCTCCAGGCTTAATTTTCAGTGGGGGCCACTAGACTTTTCAGATTAGCTTAAAGTGCTCAAAACACAAACTAAATGTGTGAAATTGTACAGGGGAACGTGTGAAATCTAAATCGGTAGAGAGAGATGACCACCATGACCCCGCTCGCTGGAGATGCCTTTGCATTTAGCAAAATATGATAGAGTTTTTATAAAAACACTGTCTTCACAGAAAAGTGCGGTGATTGTAAAGTGAAACTGTACAAAAGTGGTCACTATAGACAGATGGTCTCTTAGCCAAGGGAGTCATTTTAGTAGGTTCCATTGACGGTTTAACATCACATCCACATAGACATTGACGGTTATGTGGAATCTTGAGACATACTCTTTGACAGTAGAACTTTATTCACGCTCAAGTTAAAAAGTTTGATGCTTTACGGAAGAATTTCGATCACCAGCAGAGAACTAGTACATATAATTTACACACTGTTAAACATAAACAGTCTATTTGCGCACGCCTTGTGCGCGGTGTTAGGGGGAAAAAAAAAACGCTATTTCTTTACTTACCCTTTTATTTCCATGACATTTTATCTCTAAATTTGCTAAAGTGAAAAACGAAACTTTCGTAAACTCCTTTAAAAGTGTTCTAAGTGAAAACGTAAGTTTGCTAACATTTGAAAATGGCGGTGTAAACATCGTCATACCTTTAACGCCGTAATAAAAAGTTTACTTTTCTCGCCAATAGATGGTGCTGTTCCTAATTTGCATAAAATAAGAATTCTTTTTTTGCCTATGCAAATATCTATTGTAGTCTCGCACTAACTGGCAGATATAAAAAGGCATCACAAAGTCACTTTTCAGTCTCTGTCTGTCTCTCTGAAAGCTCCTCCCGCGGCTGCTGTGATGTGTGTGTTAAGAGATTGAGCCATGAACCGTATGGTTCAACTGATGTGATTCAACTAGAACCGGATCGGGGATCCTTGCGATCCGCGCTGATGTATCCAGACGATTCAGTGTGATGTGTTTTTTGAATCTGAAAAGATCGCCGATGGCGACTTGTCTTCTAGAAAGCTTGTTTTTTTGTGCTACTAAATGAATGCTGTTTAATGTGCTGTGTCTTTATCATCTCATGTGACCTGTATAAGTCTACCATAGTCATCCTTGTTCTAATAAACTACAGCAAAGGTACCCACTTGTCTTTGTCTAAAACACATATTCAAACACAAGAACTTCTACTGTGCAACTCAAGTTAAATGAATTTCAACTCTGCCTAAACTTTATTCTACAGACCAAAATCAAGTAACTATTTAATCAGTCAATGACTTACAATTTTGAAATTTTTTGTTTGTTGAATAGTTTAATACAGTGAAACCTGTTTTTAAAGACCACCACTGGGACCAAGAAAATGTGGTCTTTAAGGAGGGTCAGTCTTTGAATTCAGGTAATACGATACATTTTGACAAAATTTTAAGCGTACTTAATTTTATGAATAGAATTGGAATTTATTTGATAATTACCCGATTATCACTGAAATGGCTTTTATATAGATATAATTAATAAAAAGCATCTATGTATTTACTTTTTTATAAAATGTAGAGAAAGACAGTGAGATATTTATACATTTTAATAAATGAAATTAGAATATGTTTAAATTTTTAAAAAATTGAAAAATATAATAAAATTTTGCTTTACATGGTAGGTACTTTATTATTTTTTAAAAGATGATGTAATAACAGATTGTTTAATCGCTTCTGTACACATGTCGGATGCTTAAATAGTTCATCCCCCACCTGCACGGAATAATTAAGCAAGGTGTTAAAGCCTTCTTTTGTTTCATTGAAAGTGATTGAAGTTTTTTGTGATGTGTCTTCATCAGAAGATGATATATTTTCACTACAAACAGGTTGTTCATTCTTATTTTCAGATTCCGTCACTGATGTACTAAATTGTTCATGAATAGCGTATTCTTTAGTGACACTACACAAAAAGTTGTAATCACAACCATATAATTCATGGGCTAAATTATCATAATTATGGACGTTATTTTCTACGATGGAATTATTGAAATCATTATCCCTCTCATCTTCAGGGCATACAGTGAACGATTCACTGTAATGTCTAAATGCATAAAATTCTATTTTCAATAAATATCCTCCAAGAAGCAGTAACACAAGTAACTGCGTGCATGCCGCTATTGCGTACAGTGACTCCATGGATTATTTAGTGACTGGAAGCTGTGTTACAACTCAACTAAACCAGGCCCGGACTGGGAGGGTAGGAGCCCGCCCGTCTCAAAGAGAAGGGGGGCTGTTGTTGTGTAACCGATAAATAATAAACTTTTGGGGTATGGGGGAGGTACGGTGTTATTATTCATTAATTATGATTGACAATTAATGCATTAATAAAATATTGATATATTAATTAATATGCATCATTCATACTAATTAATCCCTTGTTCATTCGGGAACCCTCTCTCAAAAAAGTTTGAGAACTACTTTGAAGTGTTTTGAAGCCTTCTGGGGCGCAATTGCAGCTGCAAAAAATTTTGTATGTCAAACTTCATTTCAAGTGCTACTAGTCTAGCACTTTTTTTTATTTTCTTTCTTTTTTCTGTCAGGGAGGGCCCGCCGAGGGTCAGGGCCCACCCGTCTGCAGACAGTCGGACACCCTGGCCAGTCCGGGCCTGAACTAAACAAGTATCAACTTTCGTTTTCAACTTTCATACCGTGTGATTGCTGATCATCCGAACAACGAACTTGCTCAAATAGAGGAAAATAAGAATTTTTTTTAAGAATTTGCAGTCGTTAAAATAGGATTTTAAATAAATTTGTTTCTTATATATAGCGGTCGTTGGTCGCGTCAGGCAGGTGGTCGTTCAATAAGGAAAATAAACCATTATTTATAATTATATGGTACTCGGGACCGCTAAGACATGGTCGCCAAGACCAGGTGGTCGTTAAATACGGGGGTCGTTCAACACAGGTTTTACTGTATAACTTTTCACGCGGCACGTCTGGGATTCTGTACTGATGTGCACTTGATGTGGGATACCTTATGCAAGCCCTACGAGAGGGGGGGGGGCAGACGGGGCGCCACCCCTGGCCCCGTGCGAGTTAGAGTGGGCCTGTGTTCAGCTAAACAGCGTCTGTGAATTTTTCAGAATGTGTTACGAATTTCATTTATAGATTTGTAATTAAAATCTTATTTTAAAATAGACTAAATTTTGAATACATAATTCTAGAATGGTTTAGATGGCAGAAACGTTAATTCTACCATTTAAATATTAGTATTTTTTCAACCTTCGAACATGAATTAAAACTACCATTACATATCAGAAAAACTTCCCTCCCACTCTCTTTCCTTTTAGCATTTTAAATGAAAATCATTAAAAGAGCAGTTTTACAAAAAAAAATTCCTTGCGTCCCTCCTGTTTTTTCAAAACTTTTGTGCTTTACGAAAGGGGCCGGGAAGATTTTCGCCCCGCCTTATAAAATTTCTCTCGGAAGCCCTGACCTTATGATTGATGGACATAGTGCAGGGATACTATTACTATGGCTAATTTTCCTTATCTGGTTTTCGGACATTTCCTGTTCATACAAAAGTACACCCGTTTTGAACATTTAGGAAAGGTGAAAGAATTTCTTGGAAGTACTGTAGTCCTTTCTAAGCAGGCTTCAAAAGCTTAACACATTGAAATTGCTATCGCTGCTTGGTCGTTCTTCCTGGGTGAAACTATTGCTCTCTGTCTAGCTCCGTTCGTGTGTAGAATTTAATTTAAATGCAGATATTATGGTCTCAAAAACGTGGTCATTGAGTCATAATATAGGTGATTATTTAATGAAAATTCCAAAAAATAATAATTTGTCTAGTGAAAGTGAAAGTGCAAATCATCATGTAGAAATCATAAATGCACAGCCCCAGAACAAGCTATTTCAAGAGGAACAGCACTTACAAAATGTACATGCAATACTGTCAAGCAGTTTGTTAAGAAGTGCATAATTAGAAGGAATACAATGATATTATGGAAAAAAGAGATGATTTTAAATTAATTTTTTCAGACATTGTTTTTCTTATGAAGTGCAAGTTCCTAGCAGGTTCGAATATTTTATTTTATCAGAAATTCGCACACATTTCACGAAAATCAACTACATAATACTATAGGCAGGCAGAAAAATAAAATATACAGGCAACATGTAAAAAAATCGTGCCAAATGTCATCAAGGTTGGATAACTGTAACCAAATTATGGAACACCCAGTAAGTTAGCCACCCCCTTTACCCAATCCTAGATCCGCCACCGGCTGTAGTAACCAGGGTTGGCAAGATTTTGCCATCAGTGGAAAAAACCGCGGAAAAAACCTAGTTAAAACCGCCCCGGCAAAAATAGGTTTTTGCCATTTTTGCCACATAAAGTGACAAAAATGGGATTCACTGGGGATTTTTTTTCCAAGTAAACAAAAATATTATGAAATAAATTTTAGTTAAAAATCAATGATACTGCTATTATATTTTAGTTAAGTTTAAATCAGTAGAACACAAGCATTACAATAATAGAAATATGCATTTTATGAAATAATACTCCATTTTATGACAAAATTAGAAATAAAACAATATATAATTTTTGTGAACATTTAAGTAAATAGGAAATTAAATGAACTATTCATTTTTTTATGTATCATGATTATCAATAATAACATGAGAACTGCAGAGTATTGGGACTGTGCAGGCTGCAAATGAATGTATTAATAATGGGTGAATTAGAAATGCAGATAATCAGTCTAAATTAAAATAATTACACTTAAGCATACTATATTAAAAAGCAGAACAAGAACACTATTAAAGTTCAACTAATTCAGTCTCAGTGACTTCTGTGCTGCAACCAAATTTTTGCTGTTTTAGCACTGCATAGCAATAAACTAGTTTAGTAAGAGTATTTGTTGACAGTTTATTTCGAACTTTTGTTTGGACAAATGAGAAGTTTGAGAAGAATCTTTCGATAGCAGCACTGCTTGCTGGACATATTTGAAGATGAGCAACTACTGAGCAGAATTCCTTGGGAATTTTGCAAGCTTTTGCTACACTTTTCCACCAATTATACAGGCTGACCATTCTGATCACATCTGAAAAATATGAATTTGGATATGGTTTTTCTTTAAGTTCAAAATTAATAGCATAAGGTATAAATTGGGTATTAATTCTACCCAGCCATGCTTTACAGCTTTCTTTCTCTTCATAATTTAAAAGTTCACCTCTGTACTTTGGATGTAACAAATATGCTACAAGATGACATGGCATAATGGCTTGTTCAAATCACTTTTTTACTTTTGAAAAATGTGGTTTTAAATCATCATTTTTCAAGAGATTATGGCAAGCATCTGCTAAAGCAGAAGAATTACTTTGCATGACATCTAAAGCAGTAGCTATAGGTTTTAACTGTTTTATGAGATCTTTAACTTGTCGATGCAAATTAAAATCACGTATTCGATTTGCAATATTTACATCCATCTCTTCATAATGTTCATTAACTATTTTTAAATAGATAGTGTGGTTTCGCTCAAAAGTTTCCAGACATGTTAGTTTGGCTATTCCATCGAGTATTTCCCGGTAACTGTGGCAAAACATGACTTTCACACACTTTCAGCCACAATCCTGGATCATGGTGGTTACTGAAATATTTTTGGATTTCCATAACATGTTTCAACACACTAGTAGGTGTTATGTCTTTCACCCAGAAGATTCAACCAATGTGCTCCACATCCGTATGTTATAAATACTGAATTGCCATCATTTTTTTCTTTTTCAAGTTCATTTCACATTTTCCCCATGTTTTTGGCATTGTCGGTCACAATGCTTTTAATGTAACAATTGTATTGTTTCTCAACATTTGAAATTATTTCATTGCACTTTTTTGTTAAGTATTCTGATGTTTTTTTGTTGCCCCTGTTGCTTCTACATCTACAATAAATGCTTCACCATCAACTTGAATACATGCAGCTGTAATGGGCTCATTATGGATATAACTCCATCCATCAACAATTAGGGTTCCTTCTTTTCCATGTAAACTTTCTTTAACAGATAATTCCATTGAATTACATGTTGCATCTAACAGTTCACCAGCTAGTTGTCTACGTGAGGAAGGCTTATAACTCAGTTTTAGAGCATGAATGAGCTTTTTAAATGCCTCACTTTCAGCAACTGCAAATGGAATGTTGCAAGAATAAAATAGCTTAGCAACCAGCAAATCGATTTTACCTTTTTCTTCAGTAGTTGTTTTAGAGATAAATCTATTAATACTGCCATCACTAAAGTGCTTTTTAGAAGGTGGCTCACTGGATTCTTGCATAATTTCTGGATTATTAACAATGCATTTTTCATTCTGATTTGTTAACTTGGGTAGCAACAAATGTTCATCCTGCATTTCTTTCACACATTTCAAAATATGTGTTTTCATTCTGGCTATTTTGTTACTTTGGACATTTTTACAATTTTTACATTTAGCAGAAATTTTTCCATTACAAACTATTTTTTCGAAAGATTCCCAAATATGATCTTGTTTCCTGCCTCCTTTGAACATTTTTTGGATACATAAACTATAAGTTGACTTTCAAAAGGCTATAACTAACAGTAGCAGTTCTTGAAAGAAGTATATTTCAACTACTTAGCATTTGCTAGAAAAATGTAAAAAAGAATTTTATCTGCACCTGCAGAACAAGAAAACCAGTTTAATCCTGTTCCTGTACAATAACTTTTTACACAGTTTGGGTCTGGGCAGGTTTCATAAATTTAAATCACCTTAAGTAAATCACATGATTTCAGTAAAAAGTAATTCATTTATTTTATTTATTTATTTGTTTTATTTTTTGAAAAATAATTTTTATAAGAAATTTGTTAGTCATGAAGCCTTGAGAACAATTTGTCTTACTTTAACCTTTTCATGCATCTGTTTGGCAACATCTAAAGTACTAGTAAGAGCACCTGGAGCACAAAGCAGGTGTTGTTCTCAAGATCAAATCAAATAAATGCCGATTACAAAAACATGTTTGAAAGAATTTCTGATTTAGAACAAAAAGAATAATTACTGTTTGCAAAGAAAAAATATCCAGATATCAAGCAACAGTATAAACTGACATTCTACTTCAGGGGCATTAAAAAAAAAAAAAAAAAACCTAAGGCTGTCCAAATGGTAAACAAGGCTGAATTTTTCACAAGAACATAATCATTATCATTTTAAAAACAAAAATCAAAATTTTAGGGGCGGGGGCTTAAATATGCGCATTATATGCTTCATCTTTTAATATATTTTAATTGTAATTTAGAGTTATCATTAGTAATTAAGTACTATAGTGACAATAATTGAAACCATGTATTTATAAATAGATAATTATAAAGTAAATATTAAAACAAGCGAGAAATGGAAACAGAATAAATACAGGTTACTACCCCTTAGGAAAAGACCCCCAAATCTCCGCCTTGATCCCACGTGCAGATAATTGGCCGTAATACCACAATAGCAAAAATAATAAAATGACTGAAACTGATGAATATAATAAAAACACATAAAACATTATTTAATACGGCGGATTAATTAGTTAAAATTTTTTATTTGGGAATACCTTATTCCCCCGTACACGATATATATTTCGGTTACACACATAACCATCTTCAGTCGTTTCTGGATCTCTCACTAATGGCGGCTTCTTTTTTTTTTTCAAGAAGAAGAACGAAGAAGATATAAAAAGAAGCCGCCATTAGTGAGAGATCCAGAAACGACTGAAGATGGTTATGTGTGTAACCAAAATATATATCGTGTACGGGGGAATAAGGTATTCCCAAATAAAAAATTTTAACTGATGAATATAATTTATTTGTTCCCTTCAAAAGCAAAGAGAAGGAAATAAATCGGTGAAATAGGAAAGACAGAGTTAAACCGATATGTTAAGCCGTTGGGAGCAAAGATGGCATCAAGGACATTTCTTATCTCTTAAGTAACTCAAATAAAAAAAATAAAGGTTTATGTTTTCGTTAGTGCTATTTATGTGCTATTCTAGTCATTCTGATTTTATATTAGCAGTATAGCCAAATTACTTAATCCGCCTAAGGTTTTTTGAGTAAAAAAAAAACGAGCCAGTGTTTGCCCAATTTACATTATCTGTACAACAACGTTGCCTAATCCACCCAAGTTTTTTTTAGGTTAAATAGGGACCGGTAGTTTTTGAATTATTTCATAGTGAGTTTGATGTTTTTATCTGTTTTTGTTGGTGTAATTTCGTGCAATTTTAATTTGTTTAAATTATTTGAGTTTGCTTTGTTGACCATGCAAAATCGTTGGCGACTGTCGCCGTATTTACATTGGGTTCGTACCGCCTCGGTCGAAATTACCTTTTACTTCGATCCTGTCTGAAAAGGGAATAGCCGAAAAAATCGCCCACAGTTAAAACGCCATTCCTTCTTGGTTAAGGAGGTTGTTAAGCCACTGTTAACAGCTGTTCATTGGTTTAGTGAAGGGCTTCAACTGTTAACTTCATTTGACTGTCTTTAATCAAGTCTCTACAACCCCCTTTTACTGTATACCCCCGATTTGCACCCTTTTATATATAAGGGCGTAAATCGACGACGAGAACAAGTACAACCACTATGATGAACTACTAATAAAGAGAAGAAGTAACAGTGACTTTGTGAGCAGTCTTAAAACACTGTCTAGAACCAAAACTTAACATTTGAAATATAGTTAATTCTTACAGTATAACCATCTTTTCTTTCAGCTTTCACTATACGACATATATCAAGAGCTTTCTCCCAACTGCCAGCCGGAACGTAAACAGCCATCCCCAGAGAAACCACAGAGAAACAAAACCCGTGGAGCATTTATATCACTAGCCTGTGTTTGTAATCACAACATTTCGATCAGCCAATGAAACTGCTCCATTCCTGGAGAGCGAAACTTAGGGGGGTCTGTGGGCGGATGTGAAGTTTGGGTAGCTTGTATTTGGCCACGGACTAAGAGGCTTTAGGACGGTCATCGGGAAGCGGCAGACGGGCGAAACTGCGTCAGCCTCTGAAAGGAAAATATGCGACCCCCTTTTAATAATTAACGGCACGGGCGCCCTCTGGCGACACACGGCGTAAGTATCTCCCGCGGGGTGCTTCCGTTGATATTTGTTTACGTTTCAGCTACTAGCAGACGACGCATGCGCTAAAAATTAATGAGTACGACTCCCAGCGCCACCTTTTTGGCAAATTTCATTTAGTTCTTTCGCAATGCTTGGATGATTGTCCTGAACCCTCTTAGTCCGTGGTTTCACGCCAACAGGAAGTTCTTACATGGGGAGTGTCTACGCTTCCGGCTTATGGACGGACGCGGAGACATTTCGTCTCTGCTTCCGTCCTATAAACGCATGCGCAGTCATTTTCCACTGTCCCCTGATTAAAAGGGGAAAGCAGTTTTGGTCGCCAACCAGGGGTTTACGGATTTCATCGCCAACGTGCCAATAATGGCCCACAGCCACAGGTTGCAAATAAGTCTTCCCGCGTTTTCATTTTAACGGTCGTTTCGTTGATTACGTGGTGTAAGCTGTAGTCCGATGGATGATATTAAAAAAAAAATATGCTTGATAGAAGGAGGTAAATATTGCTAGAAGCGGATAGCCGGAGGAAAGGCTCCTAATGCTAAAAGACTCATACCAGCAGAGGGCGCTGAAAGTCGTAGGGAAAAGGATTTTTTCCTCTATTCGAGGGAAAAACCTTAGGTGATCGGATTCCCGCCAATCTATCCCCGTACTGCTTTTTCACAGGATAATGCGCTGAATATTTTGGATTACAGGAATTTCAATATAATTGTTTTAGATTTCAGGTATGATGCTTTAATAATTTTAATAATATATCGATGTATTTAATATAAGAGTGTAACCGATGTTTTAATATAAATATTTGTTTTAATATTCATTACAAGATCACAGTTTCCCATGTGCAATGGAACAATGCTAATGATTTAGATTTCAGATTGATTGTTTTAATGTAAGTTTGTAATCGTTTTATTTGGCTTAATATTCTCTATAGAATCAGTTAACATGTGCTATTGAACAAGCACTGCTTGTTTGCGGATGCTTTTGATTACAGGATGCATGGTTTAATAATTTTAATATTCTATAGATTGTTTTAATGTTAGAGTGTAATCAATGTTTTAATATAAATTTTGGGTTTAATATTCCCTACAAAAGCAGTTTACCATGTGCCATCAAACAAAGCATTCCTTGATTTGTTGATGCTATGAGTTTCTAAATTAAATAAGATAATGACTATAATTTTTATGTAAGCATCTAATTGAAGTTTTAATATAATATAATAATTTAATAAATTGATGGTTAATTCAAATTTTTGATTATAGATTCGGGGACGAGTGCAGTTTAGGGTCCCGGCCGCCATCTTGGATTTTTTTTTGCGGTCCTTTCCCCGTGGTCACCCCGCGTTTGAAAAATGGACAGACTAAACAAAAACACTAAAAATACGGCACCGAAAAAAAAAGACTTAGAAATATTTTAAAGAAATACTAGAAAATTCACATAAACAAAAACAGAACTTAGAAAAAATTTCCGATTTCCCCGTGTTGCAAAATTTGACAGACAAAACAAAAACAATAAAAATACGGCACTAAATACAAAGA
>JAWZYV010014730.1:0-70902 GCA_038373885.1 Cheiracanthium punctorium | reverse complement strand
ATTTTCTTTCCTTCCATTATCAATGCTTCATCCAACAGGACAATTATATCAAGGAATAACAGTGGAACATGCATTCATATTAATACAAAGCATATTTATCCCATAGGGTGATTTGAAACTGCAAGCGGGATATATACGTCTCGGTGGTAGCGAAAGGTTTAAGGATTTTTTAACCCTTTTATATATTGAATACATACGGACAGTCCTATGTAGGTAAAAAGCTGGAACACCCAATTAACGATAAAAATCATAATACATAAATTATGCCGAATTTATCCATGAATTACAGTTCTTGTAAAATTTTGAAGAAAAGATACAGCATCGATCGTTGAAATTTTAAGCTATGCCGTAGAATAGAATTCCAATCCCTTTTTTCTTAACATCTATTCTGCTTTACGCACTTTATTAAGAATTTCAGTCAAGGCAGTTACCAGGCCCGTACGCAGAAAATTTCGAGAAGGTCCCAAAAAGTGGAGTAGGTAGAAATCGTAAAAAGCAGTTTTATTGATATCAAATGAACAAAAAATAAAATTTAGGTGGAAAGGGCAAGCCGCCGTTGCCCACGTCCCTGTCTCAACGAAAATTAATTGTACATACAACCACTTTCGGTATAGAATAGTATAAAAATTTATTATTTTGTCATGAAATTTACCAAGAAACAATTTTTTATAAGTAAACAAAATTACAGCAAACTCGAGATGTAGGAAACTCTTATTGAATAAATCTAGATATTATTGAGCTTTTTTTATTCTCCTCGTACGCTAATACTTTTGTTATTCCGATCGATTCATCTCCTTCGTGTCACCAACTGTAATTTGCGTGATGTTTGCTTCCAATCATATTTATTATACGTGGGTGTGCGAAGGGAGCTAACCTTAGAAACATGTTGCGCATTGCGTGTTTGTCTGAATATTTTCGCTTCTAGGTTCAAGATAGTTCACAAAAGGATATTTATTCTCGAATAAAGTTTATATCCTGAATATTTTCGGTGCTTTCTTAAGTTTCATGTTAAAAATAGAATTAGTGATATTCTCCATGGCGCTAAACAATTGCAAACACAGCCATTTAAAGTTTGTTCTTGTTAGATTAAGGCCCTCTCAAAACAGCGAATGCGTTCTCGTGTTTAAAAGGGATAATTTGCATGATAAAACACTTGCGTGAAATAATTAATGTTATATAAATTTAAATAGTCTACATATTGACATCTATCTTTTCAGTTCATTTCCACAAAACATTTAAACTTCTCGCTACCCTGAACCTCGCACGAAGCTGTAAAATTACTATAGAGGTCACCCCTGTATGATAGTACCTAGTTTACTTATTAAATTAAATTATTTTGTTAAATATTTTTTTAGATGCTAGCATGAAAGAAAATATATTTTGCGTTCTCTGTTTTCGATTTTTACGATATAATGCACTTTTCTTGCACTAAGTTTCACATGAGGTTGGTAAATCTTTTAAAAAAATAAAGTAAACATTTTTAAAAATGTTTGATTTACAGTGGGATTAGTAGAATTTTGTGTTCTATACTCCATAATTTGGTCGTGAGAGAGTTAGAGATATTGGATTCCATGATGTATCTATGCATACAGAATCCAAATACAGATACTTATTCCCACAGAAAGCAAATGTTAGAAGGAGGGTAGAGTGAAGTAAGTAAATTTTAAGAAAAGTAGCATAAAATGCTAAACATAAGACAAAACAATTGTCTTTTTAATTAGAGAACAACTATCCTATAACATGCAATCCAATCTACACATACATATTCTACCTATTAATTCAGTAGAGCTTCCGTTGTCTACTTTCGCTATAGCTACAAGTAAGTTTTGAAAATTAAAAATTACTGGTACTATATAATTCTTTTGTTTAATTATTTACTCTTTAAGCATCAATATAATGTATACACTAAAATTGAAAATACTAATAATCACTTTATTGAAGTACTTAACCATGGAAGTACGTTTATTTCTGATTTTTAACTTCTTAATCAACAGTGCAATTTGGGTTAGACTAATCCAAAACTATACATATATTCTTAGTCCAGCTGATTAAATGGGATGTTTCGTCTTACACGTTAAGCCAAAATCTCCCCCTTTTCTTGAAACCTCTATTTTTTTCCTTATCATGTGATGAAGATATATTCAATGAAATTGTTGTATGAATATTTTGAATGCTTTTTTGAAGACTTTTTTTATTGTGTTTAAATTTCGATCTATTATTTATGGTGACTTGTAAAAAAGGAATTTTCACTTACATAAACTATTGTAGCGCGCCTCCTACATAATCTTTCTTCCATGCGACGCTCCTCCTACCGGCGGTGAAGGAAACCATTGGGAAGGTTCGTTCCTCTTTCTCCTCTCGCGTAACTGCTACAATATAGCTTCGCACACTGTTTATTCTAAATGTAACTTTTGTGTTTGTAACCTTTGTTCTCGTTGTTAAGATATGTTGTTTTGTCAAGTGGTCGGTTTCATGGAGTGTTCTACGTCCTTCCTCACGCTCTGCTCTATTCCCCTATCCTAGCTCCTGGCACAATGGCGCCCAACTTCAGATGGTAACTTCATATAATTTCGGCGGCTTGGTTCAATGGTTCGTGAAATTAAATGTGTAGTAAACGACGTAAGAAATTCTGTTAAAATCCGATCCCAGAATGGTTACCAAATGTCTTAATTATGTGCAAGAGTGTTTGAATGTGTTCGAATAGAAATATCCCATCCCGGATTAGGTGTTTTAGTAAATCATTTGTCTAACTGATTAGTTGCTCATTTCATATTTTTTCGGCAAATTTGCATTCTTACTATTCGAGATGCCATACTTCGATCTAGAAAAAAAATTATATTATCTGAAGCTGTTTTTAACACGTTTATTTTGAAAGGTCTCAAAACCAGGTAAGTATGTTGTTTCCACTAAGTAAAAAAAGCCTTTCCCCACACGCATACCTGGCTTATCTACCCATACCATAAAGAGGAAATGTTCAAATTAGCTCTGTCCTTGTTCACTAACGTTTATTTTCCCTTTTTCCTCGATTTGTGTAAAAGTGAATTTCAGATGTAGTATGTCAGGAAGCAGTGAAAAATAAAGTATGTTCTCTTTGTTATCCACTTCTACATCAGTCCAAAAAAAAAAAATTAAGTGGATTGTGCTAAATTATTTTCTTAAAAATGCCAAAAAATGTAACAATGCAAGAAGTCTCGGATATAATGCAAGCATTAGCTTCAGATGAATTTTCTTACAGCAGCCTCACGATGGCACAATGGTTATGCCACTTAAAATGGTAGACGGCCGAAGTGCGAAGGTCCCGGATTCGGATCCCATCGCGCGGCTGTCGATCTAACGGTCTGAAGTTTTGGTAGGTTTTCTCTAGATGTAACGTGAATGCGCGTTAGAACCTCTTAAAGTCCTCCTACCAAGGCACCGCCCACCCTTGAAAGATCGCCCTAGCGTAACGTTGCCATAATCCCTCAAACATTTTCTTGCTATTGTAGCATTACGTAATATCAAGTGGAAAGTGGAACATGAATTCGTTCTACTTTCTTCGAACTGCTACACTTCTCATCTTCATATGAGATTTCAAGACCATCTTCAAGTTTGTAGTCGAAACCTGAAGAAAAAACTCTCAATCAAAACAATCTATTCATAGCTGAAAGTTTTATTTTCTCATGCTTTATTTTAAAAAAAAAGTATGTCATGATGTTTGCATAGATATCAGATACATCTCTCTCTCTATATATATATATATATATATATACAGGGTGTCCAGCCTTAATGTGAACCAATAGCTAATTCCCGAACCATTCGGTTTACATATGCACTTCCATTTTGAAAAATGTTTTAAAGAAGGTAAAGAACGTGCTTTTCGAACCAAAAATCCCATTTAGAAAAAAATTACAAAAATTAAATTTTTATACGGTCCCCAGGTCCTATCACTTATATTTAGGAAAAGATGCAGTACACAAAAACAAAGTAAAAACAAAAAGTTTCATTTAATTACGATAAAAACTGACCAAGTTATGGAACTTTGAAAATCATACATTTTATCCATTTTCTCGGCCAATTTCTAGAAGCTAGTACCCCTCAGGGGGATAACCTTCTTTAGGTTTTCACGGGTGTCGCAATCCCGGGGCCCTAGCGATCTTTCGCTCCTCTGTTTTTTTTTACCCTCCTCTCTCCTTCTGCTGTTTCCTTCCCCTTCTCCCTCAATGTGGTTTCTTCTCTTGGAGGGAGGGCCCCCCTTCAGAAGCTGTGGTCGCTCTGTACCGTCAGCTTCTGTTGGCGGATAAACTGCCCACGTGTTTGCCGTGCGTGGAGACCCGTGTCCCCGGAAATGGGGATCCTGGTAATTGAGGGGTCTTTTCTCCAACACATTGCTTTGGCCTCGGCTTCGGGTAAACGGGAGGTACACAGCGTTCCCCTGTGTATCAATCGGCTGGTGGCACTGATTTCGATCAACTGCTAGGGATCAAGCAATCGGACATCTACTGGGCACGTCGTTAAGGGTGGACGCTGCCTAAGGGATGTACTGTGAGCGTATAGACCCGCCTAGCACTGGTGTGCAAATGCACATCCCCTCGTTGGGCTCCGTGGTGGGTGGTGCGGTCGGGTCCGAATTTCAATCTTCCCCAACATGGATATGAAAAATTCTTCGTCTATCGTCAATGCTCCGCTGTCAACTTGTAATGAAAACATCGATTCACAATTAATACAAATGAACGCTCGATTCTTCATCGTTCACTACGTTGAAGGTAATTTTAATGAAACATCCCCTTTTTTAATACATAATTGTATCACCGACAATGTAGGAGAAGTAAAAAAAGTAAAAATATTAAGATCTGGAGACCTGAAGTATCAAACAATAGACAAGCTTCCAAAATAATGAAAATTAAAAACTTCGGCCGAAAAACTGTTACAGTGACCCCTCATACATCCTTAAACATCTCACGAGGGGTCGTATCGGAACCCGAACATTTACACTGCTCTGAAGCTGAAATATTAGAAAACCTAACAGATGACAAAGTAAGTGCCGTTCGTCGAATCACTATTCGACGCAATAATCAAATAATCAAAACTAAACATATTATCTTAACTTTTCAGTCACCCACTATTCCATCTCATATTAAAGCCGGCTATTTATTATGCCCCGTGAGACCATATGTACCAAATCCCATCCGTTGCTTCCAGTGTCAAAAGTTCGGCCATACTAAAACCTCCTGTCGTGGGTCACCTTCCTGTGCTCTCTGTGGTGCTTCTGACCACGACAGTGAGTCCTGCTCTGCAGCCCCCTCAGGGGGAAGACCTTCTTTAGGTTTTCACGGGTGTCGCAATCCTGGGGCCCCAGCGATCTTTCGCTCCTCTACTTTCTACCCTCCTCTCTCCTTCTGCTGTTTCCTTCCACTTCTCCCTCGGTGTGGTTTCTTCTCAGGAAGTGAGGGCCCCCCTTTAGAAGCTGCGGTCGCCCTGTGCCGTCAGCTTCTATTGGCGGAAAACTACCCACGTGTTTGCCGTGCGTGCAGACCCGTGTCCCCGGAAATGGGGATCCTGGTAATTGAGGGGATTTTCTCCAACACATTGCTTTGGCCTCGGCTTCGGGTAAACGGGAGGTGCACAGCGCTCCCCTGTGCATCAACCGGCTGGTGGTAATGATTTCGGTCAACTGCTAGGGATCAAGCAAACGGACATCTACTGGGCACGTCGTTAAGGGTGGACGCTGCCTAAGGGATGTACTGTGCGCGTATAGACCCGGCTAGCACTGGTGCACGCTTGTGCATCCCCTTGTTGGGCTCCGTGGTGGGTGGTGCGGTCGGGTCCGAAACTCCCAATCCCCAATATGGATACGACATTTTCTTTGTCAAACGTCAACGCTCCGAACTCTCTTACTCAGGGAGGTATTAATGCAAAATTTTTTGTTATCAAATGTCAGGAAGGAAACTTTAGTCAAACATCCCCATTTCTAATTCACAAGTCAATAATTGCTAATGTTGGAGAAGTTTCTAAAATTAAAAAAATACGATCAGGAGACATCTTAATAGAAGTAACTAATAGCAAACAGGCAACCAACATCATGAAATTAAAAACTATTGGTCAAAAATCTGTTACTGTGTCACCCCATAACACACTCAACTCATCAAGAGGCGTCATATCCGAACCTGACCTGTTAAACTGTTCTGAGGATGAAATTCTTGATAATCTAAAATCTCAAAATGTCTGTGCAGTTCGCAGAATCACCATAAAACGCAATAACCAAATTCTAGAAACAAAAAATATCATTTTAACATTCCAAACTCCCAAACTTCCGTCGCACATTAAAGCTGGCTACCTTTCATGTCCTGTTAGACCATACGTACCCAATCCAACTCGTTGTTTTCAATGCCAAAAGTTCGGTCACACAAAAACCTCCTGTCGTGGCTCCCCAGTATGTGCCCGTTGTGGTACATCTGGCCACGACAGTGATACATGCTCTGCGCCACCCAAATGTATTAACTGCAAACAAGATCATCCGTCTTATTCCCGTTCCTGTCCAAAATGGACCTATGAAAAAGAAATACAGTCCTTGCGCGCCACACAAGGACTATATTACCCAGAAGCCCGTAAAATAATAGCCTCCCGCACTCCTAAACCTGGTCAGTCTTATGCTACAGCAGTAAAAACTGTCAAATCAATTGCTATCCAAACCGACCCACCGAAATCCGTACCTGTCTCTCCATCTACTTCTATTCAAAATGCAAAAAAACCACACTCTACCCAAAATATTTCATTCACTTCTCCTCAAAAACGCACACCCAAGAAAATACACCAAAGCAATCCCTCCACTCAGAATAAACCATTAATTAAAAAAAGTGCAACTTACATGTCAAAATATAATAAAGCCAGACTTAAACGCATCCTTCCACAACGACCCATTGATGACGCAATATTAAACTTGGATCCTACGGACTCAGACATTTCAGACAATATCATGGATGACGATAATATTCCTAGTACCCCACTTACACCTACGGGGACTAAAAGCAAACTCTCAGTCATCCCTAACATCACTTGATTATGGCCCTGCTGCTTTCTTGGAACTGCCGCGGTTTTTTAAATAAAAAATAATGACCTCAAAACGATAATCTATGATCATAATGCTGCTTGTTTGGCCCTTCAGGAAACATATCTCAAAACAAATAAACAAACGCGCATTCACAATTATAACATCCTGAGAAAAGACTATGAGCTCGGGGAAAGGGCTTGGGTGGTGTTGCCCTTTTAATAAATAATCAATACCCTCATCATATACTTAATCTCACTACAAGTATGCAGGCTGTCGCCATTAGAATCCACCTCAAATACCTTACTACAATCTGCAATATTTATCTTCCACCAAATGAAACAATTCCCCAAATTCAGCTCAATAACTTGGTCCAGCAACTTCCTCCCCCTTTCATAATCCTAGGGGACATGAATGGCCATAGTCCATTGTGGGGCAGTAAAGATACTAACACCCTTCAGGGGGAAGACCTTCTTTAGGTTTTCACGGGTGTCGCAATCCCGGGGCCCCAGCGATCCTTCACTCCTCTTTTGTTTACCCTCCTCTCTACTTTGCTTTCTCCTTCGCTTTCTCCCTCAGTGTAGTTTCCTCCTTGGAGGTGAGGGCCCCCCTTTAGAAGCTGCGGTTGCTCTGTGCCGTCAGCTTCTATTGGCGGTTAAACTGCCCACGTGTTTGCCGTGCGTGGAGACCCGTGTCCCCGGAAATGGGGATCCTGGTAATTGAGGGGATTTTCTCCAACACATTGCTTTGGCCTCGGCTTCGGGTAAACGGGAGGTGCACAGCGTTCCCCTGTGTATCAATCGGCTGGTGGTACTGGTTCGGCCAACTGCTAGGGTTCAAGCAAACGGACATCTACTGGGCACATCGTTAAGGGTGGATGCTGCTTAAGGGATGTACTGTGCGCGTATAGACCCGACTAGCACTGGTGCACGAATGTGCATCCACTTGTTGGGCTCCGTGGTGGGTGGTGCGGTCGGGTTCGAATTTCCAATCCCCAATATGGATTCGACACTTTCTTTATCTAACGTCAACGTTCCGAACTCTCTTACTGAGGGAGCTATTACCGCAAAATTCTTTCTCATAAAATGTCAGGACGGAAACTTTAACCAAACATCCCCATTTCTAATCCATAAAACCATACTTTCTAATGTTGGAGAAGTTGCAAAAATAAAAAAAATACGCTCTGGCGACATCTTAATAGAAGTAACAAATAACAAACAGGCAAACAATATTATGCAATTAAAAACTATCGGCCTAAAACCAGTCACTGTATTACCCCATAGGACACTTATTTCATCAAGAGGCGTCATATCCGAACCTGACCTATTACACTGCTCCGAGGCTGAAATTCTTGAAAATCTGAAATCCCAAAATGTTTGTGCAGTTCGCAGAATCTCTATCCGACGCAATAACCAAACACTGGACACCAAACATATAATTCTGACTTTCCAATCACCTAAACTTCCTTCCCATATCAAAGCAGGATACCTCTCATGTGCCGTTAGACCCTAGATACCCAATCCTACTCGATGCTTTCAATGTCAAAAGTTCGGCCATACCAAACCTTCCTGTCGTGGTTCCCCAACCTGTGCTCGTTGTGGGACCTCCGGCCACGACAGTGAAACCTGCTCTAATCCACCCAAATGTGTGAACTGCAAACAAGATCATCCTTCATATTCCCGCTCATGCCCGAAATGGTCGTTTGAAAAAGAAATCCAGTCCTTGCGTGCCACCCAAGGACTGTCATATCCAGAAGCCCGTAAAGTAATGAACTCCCGTACACCCAAACCCGGTCAGTCTTATGCTGCAGTAGTCAAATCTGTTAAATCAATTGCCATACAAACTGAGCCACCAAAATCTGTGCCCGTCTCTATACCTACTTCCACTACTAAAACTAAACACTCAACCTGTACCCAAAATAACTCTTCCATAGCTCTACAAAAAAGCACATCAAAGAAGAAGTCTGAAAGCAACAACTCCACTCAAAATAGACCTCTAATCAAAAAAACTGAGGCCTATAAGGCAAAATACAGTAAGTCCAGACTTAAAAAGATCCTTCCACAAAAGCCCATTGATGACTCAATACTGCATTTAGATCCTACCGATTCTGACATTTCCGACAATATCATGGATGATGATGACATCCCTAGTACCCCACTTACACCTACGGGGACTAAAAGCAAGCTCTCAATCATCCCTAACATCACTTGATCATGGCTCTGCTGCTTTCTTGGAACTGCCACGGTTTCCACAATAAAATTGACGACCTCAAAACCCTAATTTATGACTATAACCCTGCCTGTCTTGCCCTTCAGGAAACTTATCTGAAAACCAATAAACAAACACAAATTCTTAATTATACCATCCTTAGAAAAGACTATGAGCTCGGGGAAAGGGCCTCCGGTGGAGTTGCCCTTTTAATAAATAATCAATATCCGTACTTTATTCTCGATCTCAATACAACTTTACAGGCTGTTGCCGCTCGGATCCATCTCAAACATCTTACTACTATCTGCAGTATTTATCTTCCCCCGAATGAAACCATCTGCCAAACCTCTCTCAATAGTCTTATCCAACAACTTCATCCCCCTTTTATCCTCCTGGGGGACATGAACGGTCATAGCCCCGTATGGGGCAGCACAGACATAAACAATAGAGGTCAACTTATTGAACAGCTGCTAACAGACTTTTCTCTTTGCGTCATGAATAACGGAGATAATACCTACTTCCACTACCCTACTAAATCCTTCCATGCCATAGACCTAGCTATTTGTTCTCCATCTATCCTCCCACTATATAACTTTTCAGTCTCCAGTGACTTACATAACAGTGATCACTTTCCGATTTTTCTTTCACCACTTTACTACAATCCGAAAGGCACCTTTACCACCCCTAGGTACATTTATGATAAGGCAGATTGGCCTACCTTTACAGCACTATCCAAAATCACCTCAAACACCCTTGAAGGCACTATTGAAGAGGTCGTGGATAAAGTCACTTCAGTCATTATTAAAGCAGCTGATGCCAATATTCCAAAATCGGGCATGACACTTCGGCGCAATAAAAAACCGTGGTGGAATGAAACCTGTACACTAGCAAAAAAACAGCAGCAGAAAGCCTGGAGTGTTTTTCGGCGGTACCCTACCACCGACAACCTCATACTTTTTAAAAAAGCTAAAGCTTATGCCAGGAAAATAAGGCGGCAATCTCAAAAGCAATCTTGGGTGAAATACGTCTCTAGCATAACACCCACCACTACTAGTAAGGAGCTATGGTTGAAAACAAAAAGAGCCATGGGAATCTATAATAACCCTTCAATAACCTGTCTGTCCATTAATAATAATATAATATCTGATACAAAAGAAATAGCAAATAACATTGGTCAAACTCTTGCTTCTATATCCTGCAGTACTTCCTTCTCAAACCCTTTTTTCTCCTACAAACAACAATGTGAACGAAAAAAAATAAAATTTAAAACCTCCTCCCACTTTCCATACAACAGTGATCTTACTATCAACGAACACACCAAATACCTACGGCAATCCTCCAATACTTCTCCTGGTCCTGATGGCATTACTTATGAAATGCTGAAACACCTATCCTATGACTCTTTACTAAACCTCTTAAAACTTTACAATAGAATCTGGAACGGACAAACTTTTCCCTCTGCCTGGAGCAATGCAATAGTCATTCCCTTCCCAAAACCTGGTAAAGATACTTCCAATCCTAGTAACTACCGTCCCATAGCCCTTACTAGTTGTCTTTGTAAGTTAATGGAAAAAATAGTTAATGCCCGCCTTGTTTACATTTTAGAAACTGGGGACCATATACATCCCTTTCAGAGCGGTTTCCGCAAAGGCAGATCCACTATAGACAACATTTTAAATTTAGAGACACAAATCCGTAATGCTTTCCTCAGGAAGAATCACTTAGTGTCAGTGTTCTTCGATATAGAAAAAGCATACGACCGAACGTGGAGATACGGGATCCTTCAAGATCTCTATAATATAGGCTTTCGAGGCAATCTTCCAATTTTTATAAAAAATTTCTTATCGCTCAGAAACTTCCGTGTAAGGGTCAACGGCACTTTGTCTGACAATTTCGCTCAAGAAGAGGGTGTTCCCCAGGGCTCTGTCCTTAGTGTCACCCTCTTCTCTATTAAAATCAATAATATTCTTAATCAACTGCCTCCGCCTGTCAACGGTAGCCTATATGTAGACGATCTCCAAATATCTTGCCAGGGCAAAGACATGCGCCTCATCGAACGGCAGCTTCAAAGTACCATCAATATATTCTGAAATGGTGTGACATCAACGGTTTTACCATATCCGCCGAAAAAACAGTGTGCACACACTTCTGCCGAAAGCGTGGGATCCACCCGGATCCAGAACTTTACCTGGGCCACACTAATATTGTTCAGAAGGATTTTGTAAAATTTTTAGGAGTAACATTTGACAAAAAACTTACGTTTGCGTAACATATTTCTGACATTCGCAGCGCATGTGAGAAAAAACTCAACATTTTAAAGGTCTTAACCAACACCTCTTGGGGGGCAGACCGTGATGCTCTCCTGCGGATCTACCGTGCTGTTATCCGTTCAAAATTGGACTATGCATGCTGTGCGTACGGCTCAACATGCAAATCAGCATTAAAAAAACTTGACACTGTGCATCATACTGCACTACGCATTTGTTCCGGTGCTTTTAGAACTTCACCTGTACATAGTCTTTATGTCACCTGTCATGAGCCATCTCTCACCCTCATACGTCATCAGCTATCATTAAATACTTATTTCCGCATTCTTTCTCATCCCTCACATCCATTAAAGAACTCTTTTATAGATACTCATCTCGACCGTCTTTATGCAAATCGTCCCATCTGCACTCCTCCCTTTGGGCTAAGGGTTCGTAGGGGTCTTGTCGGTACCCAATTGGAGGATGTAAATGTCTCTACATGCTCTTTTCATGATATCCCACCCTGGCATACATTGCAGATATCCTACCTACAACCTTTCGAAGGCTTTGCGAAACAGGACACTGATCCTAAAATCTACCAACAGTTGTTCTCTGACCACAACAACAAATATGAAAAATATGAACAACTATACACTGATGGCTCCAAAAGTGGAAATCACGTTGGCTTTGCCTTCGTGGCTAAAAATCATACCTGCAGCTATACTCTACCTCAATTTTGCTCCATCTTCACCGCCGAATTACTTGCCATATATGAAAGCCTTCTGTACATCCCGCGAACAAACACAAAGAATTTTATCATCTACTCTGACTCACTTAGTGTTCTGGAAAATCTGAAATCTGGCTCCCTAACACATAACTATATGCACAAAGTTTCACACAAGTATGCCCAACTTATAAACCGAGGGTACAGTATTCTCCTGTGTTGGGTCCCCAGTCACATCGGGATCCCGGGTAATGAGAAAGCAGACACACTGGCGAAGCATGCGACCCTCCCGTACACCGGCAATCCATCCTACAGCGACATAAAGTCCAGTATCTCCAGCATTGTAAAAGGCATATGGGTCGATAAATGGGGCAATGAAACGGGGAACAAACTTCGTTCTATTCGCCCAACTCTCGCACACTGGTCATCTCATCCCTATCGCAGGCTAGATGTCATCTTAACACGTCTCCGCATTGGTCATACGCGGCTTACACATAAGCACTTACTCCTGGGTGAACCTGCCCGGAGTGCCACCATTGCCATACCAACCTTACCATTAGTCATGTTTTAACTTCATGCACTGCTTTTAATAATTTTTACACAATATTTTTTAACTGTTCTCATCCTAAACTTGACGATATATTGGGTGAAACCCCGCAGCGTAATTTGTTTGCATTTCTTCGACGTATCAATATCCTTTACTCAGTGTAAAGTGTACACTTTTCTCTGACTGGTATCTGGATGGGAGCCCCCATCCAGATGTCCTTTTTACCTTGTCCTTTTACCTTGTCCATTTTACCTCCTTTTTACCTCTCTACAGTTCGCTTTTACTGATTTTAGACCTCAAAGATTTTAGCTTTTCATGTTTTATGCAACACTTTTTTACTTGAAAACTTTGTTTTACTATATATACACATAGTCTGGCGCAGTATGTCCTTTCTGGACCTTGTGCCATTAAACCCCAACCAACCAACCAACCAACCAACCAACCAAGATACTAACAATAGAGGACAACAGATTGAACAACTAATCACAGATTTTTCCTAATGCATTATGAATAATGGCGACAACACTTACTTCCACTATCCAACCAAATCCTTCCATGCCATAGATATTGCAATATGCTCTCCCTCTATTATGCCACTGTACAACTTCTCTGTTTCTGGTGACCTACACAATAGTGATCATTTTCCGATAATTCTTTCACCCACTTACCAAATCCCTAGCTGTAACTTTTACATTCCCCGGTACATACACAGTAAAGCAGATTGGGAAACCTTCTCCAAGATGTCTGTTATATCATCTGAAGACATCGAAGGCACTATTGGCGAAGTTGTGAAAAAAATTACCAATATTATAATTCAAGCTGCTGATGCAGCAATTCCAAAGTGTAGCAACTCCCAACGAAAAAACAAAAAACCGTGGTGGAACGAAACCTGCACTATAGCAAAAAAGCAGCAGAAGAAAGCCTGGAGCATATTTCGGCGGTACCCTACCACCGAAAACCTCCTTGTTTTTAAGAAAGCAAAAGCCTATGCAAGAAAAATAAGGCGGCACAGTCAAAGACAATCCTGGATGCAATATGTCTCCAGCATAACAACCTCAACTTCTAGTAAGGAGCTATGGACGAAAACTAAAAGAGCCATGGGAATCTATAATAACTCTTCAATATCCTGTCTGTCCATTAATAACAATATAATATCGGATACAAAAGAAATAGCAAATATTATCGGTCATACTCTTGCCTCTATCTCTTGCAGTACCTCCTTCTCAAACACTTTTCTTTCATATAAACAAAGGTTTGAACGGCAAAAAATAAATTTCAAAACCTCCTCACACCTCTCTTATAATAGTGATTTTACCTTCAATGAACTCACCAAATACTTAAGAGAGTCTTCAAACACCTCTCCTGGTCCTGATGGTATAACTTATGAAATGCTGAAACACTTATCCCATGACTCTCTACTTCACCTCTTACAACTATACAATAGAATCTGGAACGAACAAACCTTTCCCTCTGCCTGGAGCAATGCAATAGTTATTCCCTTCCCAAAACCTGGGAAAGATACCTCTAACCCTAGTAACTACCGTCCCATAGCCCTTACTAGTTGTCTGTGTAAGTTAATGGAAAAAATAGTTAATGCCCGCCTTGTTTACATTTTAGAAACTGGGGACCATATACATCCCTTTCAGAGCGGTTTCCGCAAAGGCAGATCCACTATAGACAACATTTTAAATTTAGAGACACAAATCCGTAATGCCTTCCTCAGGAAGAATCACTTAGTGTCAGTGTTCTTCGATATCGAAAAGGCATACGACCGAACGTGGAGATATGGGATCCTTCAAGATCTCTATAATATAGGCTTTCGAGGCAATCTTCCAATTTTTATAAAAAATTTCTTATCGCTCAGAAACTTCCGTGTAAGGGTCAACGGCACTTTGACAATTTCGCTCAAGAAGAGGGTGTTCCCCAGGGCTCCGTCCTTAGTGTCACCCTCTTCTCTATTAAAATCAATAATATTCTTAATCAACTGCCTCCGCCTGTCAACGGTAGCCTATATGTAGACGACCTTCAAATCTCCTGCCAGGGAAAAGATATGCGTCTCATCGAACGGCAGTTTCAAAATGCCATCAACCGCATCCTCAAATGGTGTGTCACAAACGGCTTCACCATGTCCGTGGAAAAAACAGTCTGTATACATTTTTGCCGGAAACGCGGGATCCACCCCGATCCAGAACTTTATCTGGGTCATAATAACGTTGCTGTCAGGGATTCTGTTAAATTTTTAGGTCTAATTTTCGACAAAAAACTTACTTTTGCTAACCATATTTCTGACCTTCGCAGTAAATGTGAGAAAAAGCTTAATATTTTAAAGATTTTAACCAATACCTCTTGGGGGGCTCACCGTGATTCTCTCTTGCGGATTTACCGTGCAGTCATACGTTCAAAAGGACTATGCCTGTTGCGCGTACGGGTCAGCTTGCAAATCAGTATTAAAAAAACTTGACACTGTGCATCATACTGCACTACGCATTTGCTCTGGTGCTTTTACGACATCACCTGTACATAGTCTTTACGCCACTTGCCACGAGCCATCCCTCACCCTCATACGTCATCAGCTATCATTAAATACATACTTTCGTATTCTTTCTCATCCCTCTCACCCATTAAAGAATTCTTTTACAGATACTCATTTAGACCGACTTTATGCAAACCGTCCCATATGTACACTTCCTTTCGGGCTAAGGACTAGTAGGAGTCTTGTTGGTACCCAACTGGAGGATGTTCATGTGTCTACCTGCTCTTTTCATGACATACCACCTTGGGGTATGTTGCAGGTTTCATACCTCCAACCATTTGAAGGCCTTTCAAAACCCAATACTGACCCCATAATTTATCAGAAGTTGTTCTTAGATCACAGGAACAAATATCAAAACTATAGAGAATTATATACAGATGGCTCTAAAACTGGAAATCATGTCGGCTTTGCTTTCGTAGGCAGAAATTACACATGCAGCTATACCCTTCCTCAATCTTGCTCAGTCTTTACAGCTGAACTACTGGCAATTTACGAAAGCCTTCTGTACATCTCCAGGCAAAATGCTAAGAACTTCATAATATACTCAGACTCCCTCAGTGTACTGGAAAACTTAAAATCTGGCTCCCTACATCATAGCTATATACAGAAAGCTTTACATAAGTATGAACAACTTGTAAATCGGGGGTACAGGGTCCTCCTCTGTTGGTTTGGTTGGTTGGTTTGTGTTTAATGGCACAAGGTCCAAAAAGGACATACTGCGCCAGACAATGAGTTAAAACCATAAATGATGTATTCAGGTATAAGGTGTCACGAAACTTAGTAAAAGCTAAATTGTAAAGACTAAATGGTGAAAAGTAAAATAAAGTAAAAAGTCGATAGTGTTGAAGGTAGATAAAAAGTGTTAATGGAGGATAAAAGTTGAAACAAAGGCATCTGGATGGGGCCTCCTATCCAGATACCAGTCAGACAAAATTGGACACTTCACATTGAATAAAAGTTTCACCCAAAATATCGTCCAGTTTGGGATGAGAACAGTTAAAAAGTATTTGGTAAAAACTATTAAAAGCAGAGCAAGAGGTGAAAAGATGATGTATGCTAAGATGAGTATGACAATGTGGGCATTCAGGAGGGGGTTCACCCAAAAGGAGGTACTTATGAGTTAGCCTCGTGTGGCCAATCCGAAGACGAGTGAGAGTGACGTCGTGCTTGCGGTACGGTTGAGTGGACCAGTGGGTGAGAGCTGGCCGGATAGAGTGAAGTTTGTTTTGGGTTTCACAGTCCCATATGTCATTCCAAGTGCCTTTTGTTAGGGAAGAGATGCCAGACTTTATGTCAGTATAGGGCAGATCACGGTTATATGGGATGGTAGAATGCCTTGCCAAAGAATCAGCTTTTTCGTTTCCGGGAATCCCAATATGACTAGGTACCCAGCAGTAGAGGATGTTGTATCCACGGTTCATGAGTCCCTTGTGCATGCATAGGACTTTTAAAATATAACTATGAGTGAGGAAGCCAGATTTCAGATTCTCTAATACACTTAATGAGTCAGAGTAGATGATGAAATGTTTGATATTTGTTCTCGAGATGTAAAGAAGGCTTTCATAAATAGCTATTAATTCGGCTGTAAATATGGAGCAAAATGAAGGTAGGGTGTAGCTGTAAGAATGATTTCGATGTACATAAGCAAAGCCAACGTGATTAAGAGATTTTGAGCCGTCAGTATATAGTTCGTCGAAGTTTCTATATTTGCTTTTATGGTCTAGAAATAACTGTTGGTATATTATGGGGTCAGTGTTTGGTTTTGTGAAGCCTTCGAATGGTTGTAGGTAGGAAATCTGCAATTTAGTCCATGGTGGCACTTCATGAAATGAACAAGTAGATGCATTAACATCCTCCAATTGGGTACCGACTACACTCTTACGGATTCTAAGTCCGAAGGGGGGAGTGCAGGAAGGGCGATTTTCATAAAACTGGTCCAATTGGGTGTCTATTAGAGAATCCTTTAAGGGATGTGAAGAATGAGAAAGGATGCGATAATAGGTATTTAATGATAATTTTTGACGTATGAGAGTGAGAGGTGGTTCATGACAGGTGACGTAAAGGCTATGTACAGGCGATGTCCTAAAAGCTCCAGAGCATATGCGTAGTGCAGTATGATGCACAGTGTCAAGTTTTTTTAGTGCTGATTTAGAAGCCGATCCATAAACGCAGCTTGCATAGTCAATTTTGGATCGGATGACGGCACGGTAGATCCGCAAGAGCGCATCACGGTCAGCCCCCCAAGAGGTATTGGTTAAAACCTTTAAAATGTTAAGTTTTTTCTCGCATTTATTGCGGATGTCTGAGATGTGTTTAGCAAATGTAAGTTTCTTGTCAAAATTTAAACCTAAAAATTTGATAGAATCCTTGACAGCAATATTAGTATGGTCCAGATAAAGTTCCGGATCTGGGTGGATCCCGCGCTTCCGGCAAAAATGGGTACAAACTGTTTTTTCTGCTGATATTTTAAACCCATTTCTGTCACACCACTTTAAGATGCGGTTGATGGCATTCTGAAGCTGGCGTCCCCTCAGGGGGAAGACCTACTTTAGGTCTTTGCGGGTGTCGCAATCCCGGGGCCCCAGCGATCTTTCGCTTTTCTTTGATCTACCCTACTCTCCTCTTAGCTGTATCCTTCCTTTTCCCCCTCAGTGTAGTTTCCTCTGTGGAGGTGAGGGCCCCCCTTTAGAAGCTGCGGCCGCCCTGTGCCGTCAGCTTCTATTGGCGGAAAACTACCCACGTGTTTGCCGTGCGTGGAGACCCGTGTCCCCGGAAATGGGGATCCTGGTAATTGAGGGGTCTTTTCTCCAACACATTGCTTTGGCCTCGGCTTCGGGTAAACGGGAGGTACACAGCGTTCCCCTGTGTATCAATCGGCTGGTGGTACTGATTTCGATCAACTGCTAGGGATCAAGCAATCGGACATCTACTGGGCACGTCGTTAAGGGTGGATGCTGCCTAAGGGATGTACTGTGAGCGTATAGACCCGACTAGCACTGGTGTGCAATTGCACATCCCCTCGTTGGGCTCCGTGGTGGGTGGTGCGGTCGGGTCCGAATCTCAATTTTCCCCAACATGGATATAAAAAATTCTTCGTCCATCGTCAATGTTCCGCTGTCAACCGCTAATGAACACACCGATACACAATTTGCACACATGAATGCCCGATTCTTCATTATCCACTCCATTGAAGGTAACCTTAATGAAACATCGCCATTTTTAATTCACAAATGTATCACTGACAATGTAGGAGAAGTCAAAAAAGTTAAAAAATTAAGATCTGGAGACCTATTAGTAGAAGTATCCAACAATAGACAAGCCTGCAAAATCATGAAAATAAAAAACCTTGGCCTAAAAACTGTTACAGTGACACCTCACACCTCCCTAAACATCTCCCGAGGAGTCGTATCAGAACCCGACCTTTTGCACTGCTCTGAAGCTGAAATACTTGAAAACCTAAGAGATGAAAAAGTATGCGCTGTGCGTCGAATCACTATTCGGCGCAATACCCAAATAATCAATACTAAACATATTATCTTAACTTTTCAGTCACCCACTATTCCATCTCATATTAAAGCCGGCTACCTACTATGTCCCGTCAGACCTTATATACCAAATCCCATCCGTTGCTTCCAGTGCCAAAAGTTCGGCCATACTAAAACCTCCTGTCGTGGGTCACCTGCCTGTGCGCGTTGTGGTGCTTCTGACCACGACAGTGAGACCTGCTCTGCAGCTCCAAAATGTGTAAATTGTAAAGAAGAACATCCTTCATACTCCAGATCTTGCCCGAAATGGGCGTTTGAAAAAGAAATCCAGTCCCTACGTGCCTCTCAAAGAATCTCATATCCCGAAGCCCGTAAGTTAATAGAAAGCCGGACACCAAAACCTGGTTTATCTTATGCAGCTGCAACAAAATCAACCAAAACAATTGCAACCCAAACTGAATTACCAAAATCTGTACCTGTCTCATTTCCTTCTGTAACAGCACAAACATCTAAACAATCGACTTCCAATCAAACTAAATCCTCCATGTCTTCACAAAAAAATATATTAAAGAAGAACTCTCAAAATGTTAACTCCACCCGACCACCAATAAAAAAGTCTTCTGTCTACCGAACAAAGTACAACAAACCCAAAATCAAACATGTCCCACCACAACGCCCTATAGATGACACTATCCTACACTTGGACCCTTCTGACTCAGAAATGTCAGATCTTCCCATGGATGATGACGACATTCCTAGCACCCCTCTCAAGCCTACGGGGATTAAGTGCAAGATGAGCATCATCCCAAATACATGATTATGGCTCTGCTGCTATCCTGGAACTGCCACGGTTTCCTAAATAAAAACGATGACCTCAAAACATTAATTTACGATCACAATCCCGCTTGTATTGCCCTGCAGGAAACTTTCCTTAAAACTAATAGACACACAAACATCCGTAACTACACCATCCTACGCAAGGACAATGAAATCAATGATAAGGCAACAGGTGGAGTTGCCCTATTAATTAACAATAGCTATCCTCACACTATGGTCAATCTTAACACAAACCTCCAAGCAGTTGCCACTCGTATTCAATTAAAACAACTCACAACAGTATGCAGTATATACCTCCCTCCTAGTGAAGTAATAAGCCAAACATCCCTCAATAGTCTCATCCAGCAACTTCCTCCTCCTTTCATCCTCCTTGGTGACATGAACGCTCATAGTCCTTTGTGGGGAAGCAAGGACACCAACAATAGAGGCCTTCAAATAGAGCAACTTCTCACTGACTTCTCCCTGTGCTGCATGAATAATGGCGACAATACTTACTTTCACTACCCAACTAAAACTTTCCATGCAATAGACCTTGCCATCTGCTCTCCTCCAATCCTCCCGCTGTATAACTTCTCTGTATCTGGTAATTTACATAACAGTGACCATTTTCCGATCATTCTCTCACCTTTGTATCAGAATCCAAACCAAACTTCAAAAATACCCAGATACATTCATGACAAAGCAGATTGGCAGGCTTTCACCTCACTGTCAACAATATCACCAAATATCATAGAAGGCACTATTGATGAGGTCGTTGAAACAATAACTACCACCATAATTAAGGCAGCAGACCATAGTATTCCGAAATCGGGCACAAGCTGTCGCAGAAATAAAAAACCGTGGTGGAACGAGGCATGCACCCTGGCAAAAAAGCAGCAGCAGAAAGCCTGGGGTACCTTCCGCCGATATCCCACAACAGAAAATCTTATAGCTTTTAAAAAAGCAAAAGCAGTCGCCCGCAGGGTGAGGCGGCAATCCCAAAAGGAATCATGGATGCAATATGTCTCCAGCATTACAACATCAATTTCTAGTAAGGAGCTATGGACCAAAACAAAAAGAGCTATGGGAATATACAACAACCATACCATACCCTGCCTTTCCATCAATAACAAAATTATCTCTGATACCACAGACATTGCAAATACCATCGGCGAAACATTGACTCTATCCTCTTGCAGCACCTCTTACTCAAATACCTTTTATACCCATAAACTGCAATCTGAACGGCAAAAACTAAATTTTAAAACCTCCTTGCAGCTCTCCTACAATAGTATCTTTACAATCCATGAACTTACCAATCAACTCAGACAGTTACCGAATACTTCTCCTGGTCCTGATGGTATCACATATGAAATGCTAAAACACCTTTCTCATGATTCCCTGTCAAATCTACTTAAGCTTTTTAATAGAATCTGGAACGAACATACCTTTCCTTCCTCCTGGAGGAACGCCATAGTCATACCCTTTCCAAAACCGGAAAAGACACTTCCAATCCTAATAACTACAGACCCATAGCCCTTACTAGTTGCCTTTGCAAACTGCTGGAGAAAATGATCAATGCACGCTTAGTTTATGTTTTAGAAACAGAGGGCCATATACACCCCTACCAAAGTGGCTTCCGCAGGGGCAGATCAACTGTTGACAACATACTATATCTAGAAACTCAAATTCGTAACGCTTTCTTACGACGGAACCACTTAATATCTATTTTCTTTGACATAGAAAAGGCATACGACAAGACCTGGAGATATGGTATCCTCCGGGATCTCCATAATCTAGGCTTCCGTGGCAACTTTCCAATCTTTATCCAGAACTTCCTTTCACTTCGAAATTTCAGAGTACAAATAAATGGCATTCAATCTAATAGTTTCGTCCAAGAAGAGGGCGTCCCTCAGGGCTCAGTCTTAAGTGTTACCCTCTTTTCAATAAAAATCAATAACATTCTCACTCAACTACCTCCATCTGTACACGGAAGCCTATACGTCGATGACCTTCAAATTTCTTGTCAAGGAAAGGACATGCGTTACATTGAGCGTCAGCTCCAAAACACCATCAATCGCATCCTAAAATGGTGTACCACAAACGGGTTTAACATTTCAGCAGAAAAGACTGTCAGCACGCACTTTTGTCGTTTACGTGGGATCCATCCCGACCCTGAGCTCTATGTGGGTAGCTCAAAACTAGAAATACGTGACTCCACAAAATTTTTAGGGATATACTTCGATAAGAAGCTGACATTCACAAATCATATCTCATATATCCGCAACAAGTGTGAAAAGGACCTAAACATCCTAAAGGTATTAACCAACACTTCTTGGGGAGCGGAGCGTGACGCCCTGTTGCGGATCTACCGTGCAGTAATTCGTTCCAAAATCGATTACGCCTGTGGTACATATGGATCTGCTTGCAGGTCAACAATAAAAAAACTTGACACAGTGCATCACACCGCACTACGCATTTGTTCCGGAGCTTTTAGAACATCACCCATACAAAGTCTTTTTATCACTTGTCATGAGCCTTCTCTCACCCACATCCGTCACAAGCTGTCATTAAACAACTATTCTCGCATCCTTTCTCATCCATCCCACCCATTGAAGGACTCTATTTTGGACACTCGCCTGGACCGTCTGTACGGAAATCGGCCCTCATGTACTCCTCCCTTTGGACTAAGAATGCGTAGGAGCCTTGTTGGTACCACACTGGAGAATGTCACAGTCTCTCCTTGTTCCCTTCATGAAATTCCGCCATGGACTACACTGCAGACGTCGTACCTCCAACCATTCAATGGCTTCACAAAACAGGATACAGACCCAAAAATTTATCAACAGTTATTCCAAGATCACCAAAACACATATAAGAAATATAAAGAAATATACACTGATGGTTCAAAATCTGATAATTATGTTGGCTTTGCCTTTGTCGAAAATAACCATACCTGCAGCTATACTCTTCCTCCGTTCTGTTCCATATTTACAGCTGAATTACTGGCCATCCATGAAAGCCTTTTATACATTTCTAGAATGAAGACCAACAGATTTACCATCTACTCTGACTCCCTCAGTGTACTAGAAAATCTACAATCAGGCTCCACTACTCATAGCTATATTCCCAAAGTGCTACACATCCACGAACAGCTGACAAATCGTGGGTACGACATTCTCCTCTGCTGGGTACCCAGTCATACTGGGATACCGGGTAATGATAAGGCGGACACATTAGCCAGGCATGCTACAATCCCGTATACTGGCTATCTCGCATACGAGGATATAAAGTCTGGCATTTCTAGCATAATAAAAAGCAGTTGGATCAATAAATGGGCAGGTGAAACCGAAAACAAACTGCATTCTATCCGAACTGATCTCACTCATTGGCCATCCCTTTCATATCGAAAGCAGGATGTTATATTAACTCGTCTCCGCATTGGTCACACGAGACTCATCCACAGACACCTACTCCTGGGTGAACCTGCTCCAGAGTGTTCACATTGTCATACTCACCTTACCATTCGTCACATTTTAACTTCTTGTACAGCTTTTAATAATTTTTACCAAATATTTTTTAACTGTTCTCATCCCAAACTTGACGACATATTGGGTGAAACCCCTCACTGTAATTTATTTTCATTTCTTCGACGTATCAATCTGTTTTACTCAGTGTGAAATATACACCTTTCTCTGACTGGTATCTGGATGGGAGCCCCCATCCAGATGTCCTTGGCTTACTTTTATCTACTTTTTACCTTTCTACAGTTTGATTTTATCAGTTTTAGACGATTTTAGCTTTACATGTTTTATACAACAACTTTTACGCGAAAGCGTTATTTTATTCTAAATACACATAGTCTGGCGCAGTATGTCCTTTCTGGACCTTGTGCCATTAAACACCAACCAACCAACCAAACCTGAAGCTGGCGTTCTATCAGGCGCATGTCCTTTCCCTGACAGGAGATTTGCAGGTCGTCTACATAAAGACTACCGTAAACAGTCGAGGGCAGTTGTTTCAGGATGTTGTTAATTTTTATTGAGAAGAGGGTGACACTGAGTACGGAGCCCTGTGGAACACCCTCCTCTTGAACAAAGTTATTAGATAGCATGCCATTAATCCGGACCCGGAAATTTCGGAGTGACAGGAAGTTTTTTATAAAAGTGGGTAGGTTGCCTCGAAGTCCTATATTATGAAGGTCCAAGAGGATCCCGTACCTCCACGTTCGGTCATATGCCTTTTCAATATCAAAAAACACAGAGACTAAGTGGTTCTTCCGTAAGAAGGCATTACGAATTTGGGTCTCTAATTTTAATATGTTATCTATGGTGGATCTACCCTTCCGGAAGCCACTCTGGAAGGGATGTATATGGTCCCCCGTTTCTAAAATGTAAACAAGCCGGGTATTGATAATTTTCTCCATTAATTTACATAAGCAACTAGTAAGGGCTATGGGTCGGTAGTTATTAGGGTTAGATGTATCTTTTCCTGGTTTAGGAAAGGGAATGACTATTGCATTTCTCCAAGAGGTGGGAAAGGTTTGTTCGTTCCATATTCTATTGTACAATTTCAAAAGGTTGAGTAAAGATGCATGGGATAAGTGTTTCAGCATTTCATAAGTAATACCATCGGGACCTGGGGATGTGTTTGAGGACTGTTTTAAGTGGTTGGTGAGTTCATGGATGGTAAGGTCGCTATTGTATGTGAAGTGTGAGGAGGTTTTGAAATTTATTTTTTGTCGTTCTGCTTGTTGTTTATATGAAAGGAAAGAATTTGAGTAGGAGGTACTGCATGAGATGGAAGAGAGAGATTCACCAATACTATTTGCGATTTCTTTTGTTTCGGATATAATGCTGTTATTTATGGATAGACAGGAAATAGACTGATTAGTATAAATACCCATGGCTCTTTTTGTTTTTGTCCATAGTTCCTTACTAGAAGTAGAGGCTGTAATGCTGGAGATATATTTGATCCAGGATTCTCTTTGACACTGACGCCGGACTCTACGTGCATAAGCTTTAGCTTGCTTAAAGTGGGTGAGATTTTCGGTGGTGGGGAACCGCCGAAAATTGCTCCAGGCTTTCTGCTGCTTCTTTTTAGCAAGGGTGCATTGTTCATTCCACCACGGTTTTTTATTGCGTCGAGGTCTGATGCCTGATTTAGGAATGCTGGCATCAGCAGCTTGGATGATAATTGAGGTAATGTTTTGTACGACCTCGTCTATGGGGCCTTCAACAGCATCAGAGGTGATGGCAGACAGGGAAGTGAAGGTGAACCAATCTGCCTTATCATGAATGTATCTAGGTACTGAAGTATGTTGGGGATTGTGGTACAGAGGTGACAGAAGAATCTGAAAATGATCACTGTTGTGGAGATCGCTGGATACAGAAAAATTATATGTTGGGAGAAGTGATGGAGAACAGATAGCAAGGTCTATTGCATGGAAAGTTTTAGTTGGATAGTGAAAATATGTATTGTCACCATTATTCATGCAGCAAAGGGAGAAGTTAGTGAGAAGTTGTTCGATTTGAAGGCCTCTATTGTTGGTGTCCTTGCTACCCCACAAGGGACTATGAGCATTCATGTCACCAAGGAGGATGAAAGGTGGAGGAAGTTGCTGAATGAGACTATTGAGGGATGTTTGGCTTATGGCTTCACTAGGAGGGAGGTATATACTGCAGACAGTTGTGAGTTGTTTTAATTGAATACGCATGGCAACTGCTTGGAGATTAGTGTTAAGATTGACCATAGTGTGAGGATAGCTATTGTTGATTAATAGGGCAACTCCACCTGTGGCCCTATCATTGAGCTCATTGTCCTTGCGAAGGACAGTGTAATTACGGATTTTAGTAGGTCTATTGGTTTTGAGAAAAGTTTCCTGAAGGGCGAGGCAAGCGGGGTTATGATCATAAATCAGTATTTTGAGGTCGTCGTTTTTATTAAGGAAACCGTGGCAGTTCCAGGATAGCAGCAGAGCCATTATCATGTTGTGTTGGGGATGATGCTCATCTTGCTCCGAGTCCCCGTAGGCTTGAGAGGAGTGCTAGGGATGTCGTCATCATCCATGGGGAGGTCTGACATTTCAGAGTCAGAAGGGTCCAAATGTAGGATACTGTCATCTATAGGGCGTTGTGGAGGAACATGTTTTATTTTGGGTTTGTTATATTTAGTTCTGTAGACAGAAGACTTTTTTATTTGTGGTCGGGTTGAGTTAACATTTTGAGAATTTTTCTTCAATGTATTTTTTTGTGAAGCTGTGGAGGATTTATTTTCATTAGAAGTTGATTGTTTAGATATTTGTGCTGTTGCAGAAGGAAAGGAGACAGGTACAGATTTTGGTGTTTCGGTTTGGGTTGCTATTGTTTTGGTTGATTTTGTTGCAACTGCATAAGATAAACCAGGTTTAGGTGTCCGGCTTTCTATTAACTTACGGGCTTCGGGATATGAGATTCTTTGAGAGGCACGTAGGGACTGGATTTCTTTTTCAAACGCCCATTTCGGGCAAGATCTGGAGTATGAAGGATGTTCCTCTTTACAATTTACACATTTGGAGATGCAGAGCAGGACTCACTGTCGTGGCCAGAAGCACCACAACGCGCACAGGCAGTGACCCACGACAGGAGGTTTTAGTATGGCCGAACTTTTGGCACTGGAAGCAACGGATGGGATTTGGTATATATGGTCTGACAGGACATAATAGGTAGCCGGCTTTAATATGAGATGGAATAGTGGGAGACTGAAAAGTTAGGATAATATGTTTAGTATTGATTATTTGATTATTGCGCCGAATAGTGATTCGATGCACAGCGCATACTTTTTCATCTGTTAGGTTTTCAAGTATTTCAGCTTCAGAGCAGTGCAAAAGGTCGGGTTCTGATACGACTCCTCGGGAGATGTTTAGGGAGGTATGAGGTGTCACTGTAACTGTTTTTAGGCCAAGGTTTTTTATTTTCATTATTTTGCAAGCTTGTCTATTGTTGGATACTTCTACTAATAGGTCTCCAGATCTTAATTTTTTAACTTTTTTGACTTCTCCTACATTGTCAGTGATACATTTGTGAATTAAAAATGGCGATGTTTCATTAAGTTTACCTTCAGCAGAGTGGATAAGGAAGAATCGGGCATTCATGTGTGCAAATTGTGTATCGGTGTGTTCATTAGCGGTTGACAGCGGAACGTTGACGATTGATGAAGAATTTTTCATATCCATGTTGGGGAAAATTGAGATTCGGACCCGACCGCACCACCCACCACGGAGCCCAACAAGGGGATGTGCAATTGCACACCAGTGCTAGTCGGGTCTATACGCTCACAGTACATCCCTTAGGCAGCATCCACCCTTAACGACGTGCCCAGTAGATGTCCGATTGCTTGATCCCTAGCAGTTGATCGAAATCAGTACCACCAGCCGATTGATACACAGGGGAACGCTGTGTACCTCCCGTTTACCCGAAGCCGAGGCCAAAGCAATGTGTTGGAGAAAAGCCCCTCAATTACCAGGATCCCCATTTCCGGGGACACGGGTCTCCACGCACGGCAAACACGTGGGTAGTTTTCCGCCAATAGAAGCTGACGGCACAGGGCGGCCGCAGCTTCTAAAGGGGGGCCCTCACCTCCACAGAAGAAACTACACTGAGGGGGAAAAGGAAGGATACAGCTAAGAGGAGAGGAGGGTAGAATAAGGAAAAGCGAAAGGTCGCTGGGGCCCCGGGATTGCGACACCCGTAAAGACCTAAAGTAGGTCTTCCCCCTGAGGGACCTCCTCTGTTGGGTACCCAGCCACATCGGCATCTGTGGAAACGAGAAAGCGGACACACTAGCCAAGAATGCAACCCTCCCGTACACCGGCAATCTATCCTACGGTGACATAAAGTCTAGCATCTCCAGCATAGTAAAAGGCATATGGGTTAGAAATTGGGACAATGAAACGGGAAACAAACTGCATTCTGTCCACCCAGCTCTCACACATAGGTCGTCTCATCCCTATCGCAGACTAGATGTCATCTTAACACGTCTTCGCATCGGTCATACACGGCTCACTCATACGCACCTACTCCTGGGCGATCCTGCTCCGGAATGTCCTCACTGTCATACTCACCTCACCATTCGTCATCTTTTAACCTCGTGCACTGCTTTTAATAATTTTTACCAAATACTTTTTAACAGTTGTCATCCCAAACTTGACGAAATTTTGGGTGAAACCCCACATCGGAATCTGTTCGCCTTTCTTAGACGGACCAATATTTTTCATTCTGTGTGAAGTGTCCAACTCTGTCTGACTGGCATCTGGAGGAGAGCCCCATCCAGATGTCTATTTTCCACTTTTTACCTACTTTGAACCATACCTTTTGGTTTTTACTTTCCACGTTTTTAGCCTTTACAGTTTAGCTTTTACTAAGTTTTTATGGTACCTTTTACCTGACTACCTAATTATATGGCTCTAACCTTTTGTCTGGCGCAGTATGTCCTTTCTGGACCTTGTGCCACTAAAAACCAACTAACCAACCAACCAACCAACCTGCTCTGCAGCTCCAAAATGTGTAAACTGTAAAGAGGAACATCCTTCATACTCCAGATCTTGCCCGAAATGGGCGTTTGAAAAAGAAATTCAGTCCCTGCATGTCTCTCAAAGACTCTCATATCCGGAAGCCCGTAAGATAATAGAAAGCCGGACACCAACACCTGGTTTATCTTATGCAGCTGCAACAAAATCAACTAAAACAATAGCAACTCAAACTGAATTACCAAAATCCGTACCTGTCTCCTTTCCTTCTGCAACAGCCCAAATACCTAAACAATCCATCTCTAATCAAAATAAATCCTCTACGGCTCCACAAAAACATATATCAAAGAAAACTCTCAAAATGTTACCTCAACCCGACCACAAATAAAAAAGTCTTCGGTCTACAGATCAAAGTACAATAAACCCAAAATCAAACACGTTCCTCCACAACGCCCTATAGACGATACTATCCTACATTTGGACCCCTCTGACTCTGAAATGTCAGATCTTCCCATGGATGATGACGACATCCCTAGCACCCCTCTCAAGCCTACGGGGATTCGGAGCAAGATGAGCATCATCCCAAACACAACATGATAATGGCTCTGCTGCTGTCTTGGAACTGCCACGGTTTCCTTAATAAAAACGATGACCTCAAAACGCTGATTTATGATCATAACCCCGCTTGCTTTGCCCTTCAGGAAACCTTTCTCAAAACCAATAGACATACAAAAATCCGTAATTATACCATCCTTCGCAAAGACAATGAGCTCAATGATAGGGCCACTGGTGGAGTTGCCCTTTTGATTAACAATAGTTATCCTCACACTAAGCTCAATCTTAACACTAACCTGCAAGCAGTTGCCACTCGTATTCAATTAAAACAACTCACAACAGTCTGCAGCATATAACTGCCACCAAGCGAAACCATCAGCCAAACCTCCCTCAATAGTCTTATACAACAACTTCCTCCCCCCTTTCTCCTCCTGGGGGACATGAATGGCCATAGTCCCTTGTGGGGCAGCAAAGACACAAACAATAGGGGCCATCTCATAGAACAACTGCTAACCGACTTCTCTCTTTGCGTTCCCCTCAGGGGGAAGACCTACTTTAGGTCTTTACGGGTGTCGCAATCCCGGGGCCCCAGCGATCCTTCGCTTATCTTTCCTCTACCCTCCCCTCTCCTTAGCTTTATCCTTCACTTTCCCCCTCGGCGTAGTTTCCTCTTTGGAGGTGAGGGCCCCCCTTTAGAAGCTGCAGCCGCCCTGTGCCGTCAGCTTCTATTGGCGGAAAACTACCCACGTGTTTGCCGTGCGTGGAGACCCGTGTCCCCGGAAATGGGGATCCTGGTAATTGAGGGGTCTTTTCTCCAACACATTGCTTTGGCCTCGGCTTCGGGTAAACGGGGGGGTACACAGCGTTCCCCTGTGTATCAATCGGCTGGTGGTACTGATTTCGATCAACTGCTAGGGATCAAGCAATCGGACATCTACTGGGCACGTCGTTAAGGGTGGACGCTGCCTAAGGGATGTACTGTGAGCGTATAGACCCGACTAGCACTGGTGTGCAATTGCACATCCCCTCGTTGGGCTCCGTGGTGGGTGGTGCGGTCGGGTCCGAATTTCAATCTTCCCCAACATGGATAAGAAAAATTCTTCGTCTATCGTCAATGCTCCGCTGTCAACTTGTAATGAAAACATCGATTCACAATTAGTACACATGAACGCTCGATTCTTCATCGTTCACTACGTTGAAGGTAATTTTAATGAAACATCCCCTTTTTTAATACATAAATGTATCACCGACAATGTAGGAGAAGTAAAAAAAGTAAAAAAATTAAGATCTGGAGACCTATTAGTAGAAGTATCAAACAATAGACAAGCTTCCAAAATAATGAAAATTAAAAACTTCGGCCTAAAAACTGTTACAGTGACCCCTCATACATCCTTAAACATCTCACGTGGGGTCGTATCGGAACCCGAACTTTTACACTGCTCTGAAGCTGAAATATTAGAAAACCTAACAGATGACAAAGTAAGTGCCGTTCGTCGAATCACTATTCGACGCAATAATCAAATAATCTAAACTAAACATATTATCTTAACTTTTCAGTCACCCACTATTCCATCTCATATTAAAGCCGGCTATTTATTATGCCCCGTGAGACCATATGTACCAAATCCAATCCGTTGCTTCCAGTGTCAAAAGTTCGGCCATACTAAAACCTCCTGTCGTGGGTCACCCGCCTGTGCTCGCTGTGGTGCTTCTGACCACGACAGTGAGTCCTGCTCTGCAACTCCAAAATGTGTAAACTGTAAAGAGGAACATCCTTCATACTCCAGATCTTGCCCGAAATGGGCGTTTGAAAAAGAAATTCAGTCCCTACGTGCCTCTCAAAGACTCTCATATCCGGAAGCCCGTAAGATAATAGAAAGCCGGACACCAAAACCTGGTTTATCTTATGCAGCTGCAACAAAATCAACTAAAACAATAGCAACTCAAACTGAATTACCAAAATCCGTACCTGTCTCCTTTCCTTCTGCAACAGCCCAAATACCTAAACAATCCATCTCTAATCAAAATAAATCCTCCACGGCTCCACAAAAACATATATCGAAGAAAAACTCTCAAAATGTTACCTCAACCCGACCACAAATAAAAAAGTCCTCGGTCTACAGATCAAAGTACAATAAACCCAAAATCAAACACGTTCCTCCACAACGCCCTATAGATGATACTATCCTACATTTGGACCCCTCTGACTCTGAAATGTCAGATCTTCCCATGGATGATGACGAGATCCCTAGCACCCCTCTCAAGCCTACGGGGGTTCGGAGCAAGATGAGCATCATCCCAAACACAACATGATAATGGCTCTGCTGCTGTCTTGGAACTGCCACGGTTTCCTTAATAAAAACGATGACATCAAAATGCTGATTTATGATCATAACCCCGCTTGCTTTGCCCTTCAGGAAACCTTTCTCAAAACCAATAGACATACTAAAATCCATAATTACGCCATCTTTCGCAAGGACTATGAGCTCAGTGATAGGGCCACAGGTGGAGTTGCCCTATTAATTAACAATAGTTACCCTCACACTATGGTCAATCTTAACACAAATCTCCAAGCAGTTGCCACTCGTATTCAATTAAAACAACTCACAACTGTCTGCAGTATATACCTCCCTCCTAGTGAAGCCATAAGCCAAACATCCCTCAATAGTCTCATTCAGCAACTTCCTCCTCCTTTCATCCTCCTTGGTGACATGAATGCTCATAGTCCCTTGTGGGGCAGCAAAGACACAAACAATAGGGGCCATCTCATAGAACAACTGCTAACCGACTTCTCTCTTTGCGTAATGAATAATGGTGATAACACCCATTTCCACCACCCAACCAAATCCTTCCATGCCATAGACCTCGCCATTTGCTCTCCATCTATCCTCCCATTATATAACTTTTCAGTCTCTAACGATCTACATAACAGTGATCACTTTCCGATTTTCCTCTCACCTCTGTACTATAATCGGAAAGACAACTGTACCACTCCAAGATATAATTATGAAAAGGCAGATTGGCCCACCTTCACCCATTTATCCAGTATATCCTCAAATAGTCTTGTAGGTTCCATTGATGAGGTCGTTGACAAAGTCACCTCCCTTATTATCAAGGCAGCAGATGCCAACATTCCTAAATCGGGCATGAAACATCGGCACAATAAAAAACCGTGGTGGAATGAAACCTGTACTCTAGCAAAAAAACAGCAGCAGAAAGCCTGGAGCATCTTCCGGCGATACCCCACGACCGAAAATCTAGTTCTCTTTAAAAAAGCTAAAGCTTAAGCTAGAAAAATAAGGCGGCAATGTCAAAGGGAATCGTGGATAAAATATGTCTCTAGCATAACGCCCAGAACCTCTAGTAAGGAGCTATGGACAAAAACTAAAAGAGCCATGGGAATCTATAATAATCCTTCAATATCCTGTCTGTCTGTAAACAATAATATTATTTCGGAAAAAAAAGAAATAGCAAACATTATCGGCCAGACACTTGCCTCTATCTCCTGCAGTACTTCCTTCTCAAATACTTTTCTGTCTCATAAACAACAGTCCGAACAAAAAAAAATAAAATTTAAAACCTCCTCCCATTTTTCTTACAATAATAATTTTACCATCAGTGAACTCACCAAATACTTAAGACAGGCCTCCAATACCGCTCCTGGTCCTGATGGTATTACTTACAAAATGCTGAAACACTTGTCCCATGACTCATTACAAATCCTCTTGCAATTATACAATAGAATCTGGAATGAACAAACCTTTCCTTCCTCCTGGAGAAATGCAATAGTTATTCCCTTTCCTAAACCTGGGAAAGATACTTCTAACCCTAGTAATTACCGTCCCATAGCCCTTACTAGTTGTCTGTGCAAACTAATGGAAAAAATGGTTAATGCTCGCCTTGTTTACATTCTAGAGACTGGGGACCATATACATCCCTTTCAAAGTGGCTTCCGCAAAGGCAGGTCCACAATTGACAATATTTTAAATCTAGAGACGCAAATTCGGAATGCCTTCCTTAGAAAGAATCACCTAGTGTCCGTTTTCTTCGACATTGAAAAGGCATATGACCGCACATGGAGGTACGGCATACTCCAAGACCTCTATAATATAGGCTTTCGAGGCAATCTACCAACTTTTATAAAAAACTTTTTATCCCTCAGAAACTTCCGTGTCAGCATCAATGGTACTCTATCTGATAATTTCATCCAAGACGAGGGTGTTCCTCAGGGCTCCGTACTTAGCGTCACCCTCTTCTCAATTAAAATCAATAATATCCTTAAACAACTGCCACCCACAGTCTACGGCAGCCTTTACGTTGACGACCTTCAAATCTCCTGCCAGGGGAAAGATATGCGCCTCATCGAACGGCAGCTTCAAAATGCCATAAACCGCATCTTAAAATGGTGTGACACAAATGGTTTCTCTATCTCTGCTGAAAAAACCGTATGCACCCATTTTTGCCGGAAACGCGGGATCCACCCCGACCCAGAACTTTACCTGGGTAATAATAACATTGTTGTGAAGGACTCTGTCAAATTTTTAGGATTAAATTTCGACAAAAAACTAACTTTTGCTAATCATATTTCTGACATTCGCAGTAAATGCGAGAAAAAGCTTAATATTTTAAAGGTTTTAACCAACACCTCTTGGGGGGCTGACCGTGACGCTCTGTTACGGATTTATCGTGCTGTCATACGTTCAAAAATGGACTATGCAAGTTGCGCGTATGGGTCAGCTTGCAAATCAGTGTTAAAAAAACTTGACCCTGTGCATCATGCTGCACTCCGCATTTGCTCTGGTGCTTTTAGAACATCACCTGTACATAGTCTTTACGTCACCTGCCACGAGCCATCTCTCACCCTCATCCGTCATAAGCTCTCATTAAACACATACTTTCGTATTCTTTCTCATCCTTCACATCCATTAAAGAATTGTTTTATAGATACTCATCTTGACCGTTTTTATGCAAATCGTCCCATCTGTACCCCCCCCTTTGGACTAAGGATTCGTAGGAGTCTTGTCGGTACCCAATTGGAGGATGTTAATGTATCTACTTGTTCATTTCATGAAGTCCCACCATGGACTAAATTGCAGATCTCCTACCTACAACCATTCGAAGGCTTCACAAAACCAAACACTGATCCCATAATATATCAACAGTTATTTCTAGACCATAAAAGCAAATATCGAAACTTTGAAGAACTATATACTGACGGCTCAAAATCTCATAATCATGTAGGCTTTGCTGATGTACATCGTAATCATTCTTGCAACTACACCCTACCTTCGTTTTGCTCCGTATTTACAGCCGAATTAATAGCTATTTATGGAAGTCTTCTTTACATCTCTAGAGCAACTACCAAACAATTCATCATCTACTCTGACTCATTAAGCGTTTTGGAAAATCTGGGATCTGGTTCCCTAACACATAGCTATATTCTGAAAGTCCTACACATGCACAAATGCCTCATGAACCGTGGATACAACATCCTCTACTGCTGGGTACCTAGCCATATTGGGATTCTCGGCAACGAAAGGGCTGATTCTTTGGCCAGGCATTCTACTGTCCCATATAATCTCCACCCACCCTATTGTGATATAAAATCTGGCATCTCTTCCTTAATAAAAGGCACCTGGATCCACATATGGGACTGTGAAACCCAAAACAAACTTCATTCTATCCGGCCAGCCCTTACCCACTGGTCCACTCATCCATACCGCAAGCACGATGTCCTTCTGAGCCGTCTTCGCATTGGACATACACGAATTACACATAAGCACTTACTTCTGGGCGAACCTGCTCCGGAGTGCCCTCACTGTCATACTCAACTCACCATTCGTCATATCTTCACGTCGTGCACTGCTTTTAATAGTTTTTACCAAATACTTTTTAACTGTTCTCATCCTAAACTTGACGATATTTTGGGTGAAACCCCACATCGAAATCTATTCGCTTTTCTTAGACGTATCAATATTTTTTATTCAGTGTAAAGTGTTCACTTCTGTCTGACTGGTATCTGGATGGGAGCCCCATCCAGATGTCCTGACCTTTTTATCTACTTTTAACCCTTTTGAATTCTACATTTCACCTTTTAGTCTTTTACATTTTAGTACACTTTAGTACATTTTGAATTTTAGCTTTTACTAGGTCTTGTGTACCTATTACCCGAATACATCATGACATGTTTTTAACTCCTTGTCTGGCGCAGTATGTCCTTTCTGGAACTTGTGCCATTAAAAACCAACCAACCAACCAACCAATCTCTCTTTGCGTTATGAATAACGGTGATAACACCTATTTCCACCACCCAACCAAATTCTTCCATGCCATAGACCTCGCCATTTTCTCTCCATCTATTCCCCCATTATATAACTTTTCAGTCTCTAACGATCTACATAACAGTGATCACTTTCCGATTTTCCTCTCACCTCTGTACTATAATCGGAAAGACAACTGTACCGTTCCTAGATATAATTATGAAAAGGCAGATTGGCCCACCTTGTCCCATTTATCCAATATATCCTCAAATAGTCTTGTAGGTTCCATTGATGAGGCCCCTCAGGGGGAAAACCTTCTTTAAGTTTTCACGGGTGTCGCAATCCCGGGGCCCCAGCGATCCTTCGCTCCTCTGTTTTTTTACCCTCCTCTCTCCTTCTTCTGTCTCCTTCCCCTTCTCCCTCGATGTGGTTTCTTCTCTTGATGTGAGGGCCCCCCTTCAGAAGCTGTGGTCGCTCTGTACCGTCAGCTTCTGTTGGCGGGTAAACTGCCCACGTGTTTGCCATGCGTGGAGACCCGTGTCCCCGGAAATGGGGATCCTGGTAATTGAGGGGGTTTATTCTCCAACACATTGCTTTGGCCTCGGCTTCGGGAAAACGGGAGGTGCACAGCGTTCCCCTGTGTATCAACCGGCTGGTGGTACTGATTTCGATCAACTGCTAGGGATCAAGCAAACGGACATCTACTGGGCACGTCGTTAAGGGTGGACGCTGCCTAAGGGATGTACTGTGCGCGTATAGACCCGACTAGCACTGGTGCACGAATGTGCATCCCCTTGTTGGGCTCCGTGGTGGGTGGTGCGGTCGGGTCCGAATTTCCAATCTCCAATATGGATACGACATTATCTTCGTCTCATGTCAACGTTCCGAAATCTCCCACTCAAGGAGATGGTAATTTAAAATTTTTTCTTCTGAAATGTCAGGACGGTAACTTTAGCCAAACATCCCCTTTCCTAATCCATAAGTGCATAACTGATCATGTCGGAGAAGTTGCTAAAATAAAAAAAATACGCTCAGGAGACCTCTTAGTGGAAGTAAACAATAGCACACAGGCAAACAACATTATGAAATTAAAAATTATGGGCCTAAAATCTGTCACTGTCTCCCCTCATAAAACACTTAACTCATCAAGAGGCGTCATATCAGAACCTGACCTGGTACACTGTTCAGAGGCTGAAATCCTGGAAAATCTGAAATCCCAAAATGTTAGTGCAGTTCGCAGAATCACTATAAAACGCAATAACCAAATAATAGACACAAAACACATAATCCCTACCTTTCAATCTCCTAAGATTCCATCTCATATCAAAGCAGGCTACCTTTCATGTCCCGTCAGAACGTACATACCTAATCCTACCCGTTGTTTTCAGTGCCAAAAGTTTGGTCATACAAAACCTTCCTGTCGTGGTTCCCCAGTATGTGCCCGCTGTGGTATCTCTGGCCACGACAGTGACACCTGTTCCGGCTCTCCTAAATGCGTTAACTGCAAACAAGACCATCCCTCATATTCCCGTTCCTGTCCCAAATGGTCTTATGAAAAAGAAATCCAGTCCTTGCGTGCCACACAAGGATTGTCTTACCCAGGAGCACGTAAAATAATAGCCTCTCGCACCCCTAAACCTGGTCAATCTTATGCTGCAACAGTGAAAGCGGTTGCATCAATTGCTACCCAAACTGACCCACCCAAATCCAAACCTGTCTGTTCATCAACTTCCTTCCCAAAAGCTAAACAGTCAACTACTCAAAATAATGCCTCAATAGCCACACAAAAAAGCACACCCAATAAGAAGCTTCAAAGCAACCTCTCCACTCAAAATAGACCTTTACTCAAAAAAAGTTCAGCTTACAACACAAAATACAACAAAGCCAGACTTAAACGTATCCTTCCACAACGGCCCATAGACGACTCTATACTACATTTGGATCCTACCGACTCTGACATTTCAGATCACATTATGGATGATGAAGTCATCCCAAGTACCCCGCTTCAACCGACGGGGATTAAGAGTAAAATCGCGGTCATCTCCGACATCACTTAATCATGGCTCTGCTGCTGTCCTGGAATTGCCACGGTTTTTTAAACAAAATTGACGACCTCAAAACTATAATTTACAACCATAATCCCGCCTGTCTTGCCCTACAGGAAACTTTTCTTAAAACCAATAGACGTACTAAAATCCGTAATTATAGCATCCTTCGCAAAGACAATGAGCTCAATGATAGGGCCACTGGTGGAGTTGCCCTTTTGATTAACAATAGTTATCCTCACACTAAGCTCAATCTCAACACTAACCTGCAAGCAGTTGCCACTCGTATTCAATTAAAACAACTCACAACAGTCTGCAGCATATACCTGCCACCAAGCGAAACCATCAGCCAAACCTCCCTCAATAGTCTTATACAACAACTTCCTCCCCCCTTTCTCCTCCTGGGGGACATGAATGGCCATAGTCCCTTCTGGGGAAGCAAAGACACAAACAATAGGGGCCATCTCATAGAACAACTGCTAACCGACTTCTCGCTTTGCGTTATGAATAACGGTGATAACACCTATTTCCACCACCCAACCAAATCCTTCCATGCCATAGACCTCGCCATTTGCTCTCCATCTATCCTCCCATTATATAACTTTTCAGTTTCTAACGATCTACACCCCTCAGGGGGAAGACCTACTCTAGGTCTTTACGGGTGTCGCAATCCCGGGGCCCTAGCGATCTTTCGCTCCTCTTTGTTCTACCCTCCTCTCCTCTTAGCTGTCTCCTTCCTTTTCCCCCTCAGTGTAGTTTCCTCTTTGGAGGTGAGGGCCCCCCCTTAGAAGCTGCGGTCGCCCTGTGCCGTCAGCTTCTATTGGCGGAAAACTACCCACGTGTTTGCCGTGCGTGGAGACCCGTGTCCCCGGAAATGGGGAACCTGGTAATTGAGGGGTGTTCCCGTAGGGGAAATCATCTGAATGGCATTTCCATTGGGACAGGATCAACCTCAACACATTACTTTGGCCTCGGCTTCGGGTAAACGGGAGGTACACAGCGTTCCCCTGTGTATCAATCGGCTGGTGGTACTGACTTGTTCAACTGCTAGGGATCAAGCAATCGGTCTTCTGCTGGGCACGTCGTTAAGGGTAGACGCTGCTTACAGGGATGCACTGTGCGCGTATAGACCCGGCTAGCACTGGTGCAAGTATAAGCATCCCCTTGTTGGGCTCCGTGGTGGGTGGTGCGGCCGGGTCCGAACACCTTTTCTCCAACATGGCTACGAAATTTTCTTCTCCTCCCAATCCACCATCTGAGACAACTATTCTGCAATCAATAAACAAAGAAAACATGGATTCTCAATTTACTAATACAAATGCTCGATTCTTCATCATTCACATAGTTGAAGGTACCTTTCATGAAATATCACCATTCCTTATCCACAAATGTATCATATCCAATGTAGGCGAAGTTAAAAAAGTAAAAAAATTAAGATCTGGAGACCTCCTGGTAGAAGTATCAAACCTTAGACAAGCCTCAAAAATAATGAAAATAAAGAACTCTGGACTAAAATCTGTCACAGTGTCACCCCATACATCCTTAAATACATCCAGAGGAGTCATATCAGAACCCGAACTTTTACACTGCTCTGAATCCGAAATATTAGAAAACCTGAGAGACGAAAGTGTATGCGCAGTTCGTCGAATCACTATTCGTCGCAATAACCAACTCATTAACACTAAACACATAGTCTTAACTTTCCAGTCTCCTACAATTCCATCCCATATCAAAGCGGGCTATTTATTATGCCCTGTTAGACCTCACGTATCAAATCCAATCCGTTGCTTCCAGTGTCAAAAGTTCGGCCATACTAAAACTTCCTGCCGTGGCCAACCTGCATGTGCCCGTTGCGGTACATCTGGCCACGACAGCGACACCTGCAGTGCACCAGCAAAATGTGTTAATTGTAAACAGGACCACCCCTCATATTCAAAATCATGCCCAAAGTGGGTCCTCGAAAAAGAAATCCAGTCAATACGTGCCACACAAAGACTTTCGTACCCTGAAGCTCGTAAAATAATAGAAGCTCGCACACCAAAATCAGGCCTATCCTATGCTGCTGCAGTAAAATCTACCAAATCAATAGCTACTCAGACTGATCCACCAACAAATACTTCCCTTACCAATACCTCCATCAGTAAACAAACAGCACCCAAACAAAATAAATCCTGCTCTATATCCCAGAAAAATCCTCCAAAGAAAAAGATACCCAGCAATAGTTACACCCAAGTTAGGCCATTGCTCAGTAAAACAGCTTCCTATAAACTAAAATACAATAAATCTAGCATGAAAAAAGTACCTCCACAACCACACATTGATGACTCCATTTTAAACCTAGACCCATCAGAATCCGACATTAGTGATGAAGAATCCATGGAGCAAGAAGAAATTAAACCTCCAGATATCTCTGCAGGGATCACAACTAAGAAGACGAACAATGCCAATAACATCACTTAATTATGGCATTGTTGCTCTCTTGGAACTGCCACGGTTTCCTCAACAAAAAAGATGATCTCAAAATGCTGCTCTTTAATCATAATCCCGCATCTCTTGCTTTACAGGAAACTTTTCTCAAATCCAACCAAAATCCTACTATTCCCAGATATACCATCCTCCGAAAAGACCATGAGTTGAACGATAGGGCTTCAGGTGGTGTCGCCCTGTTAATTAACAATGCTTATCCCCATCAATCACTTAACATCAGCACAAGTCTACAAGCCATTGCTGCTCGTATACACCTCAAACAACTCACTACAATATGCAGCATATACCTACCTCCAAATGAAACCATCAACCTAATTTTACTCAATAACCTTATCCTGCAACTTCCACCTCCTTTCATCCTTCTTGGTGATTTCAACGGTCATAGTCCTTGGTGGGGTAGCAATGAAACTAACAATAGAGGTCAACAAATAGAAAAACTCATAACTGATCTTTCTCTCTGCATTATGAATAATGGGGACAGTACCTATTTCCATTACCCTACTAAAACCTTCCTTGCCATAGATCTCGCAATCTGTTCTCCTCCAATGCTTCCTCTATACAATTTCTCTGTCTCTAGCGATCTACACAATAGTGATCATTTTCCTATTCTCCTCTCTCCTACGTATCAGAGTCCTCATCCAAATTTTACCATCTCCCGTTATTTCTATGATAAAGCAGATTGGCAAACCTTCACCTCACTTTCTACTATCTCTATGGATCTTATCAGCGGTACTATTGAAGAGGTTGTCAATAAAATCACCTCTGTTATCATAAGCGCAGCAGATGCAAGTATCCCAAAATCGGGCAGCAGCCTCCGAAAATGTAAAAAACCGTGGTGGAACCAAAATTGCACCCTCGCCAAAAAGCAGCAAAAGAGGGCATGGAACCTTTTTCGGCGGTATCCCACCACCGAAAACTTTATCTGTTTTAAAAAAGCAAAAGCTTATGCTCGCAGAATCAGGCGTCTTTCTCAAAAAGAATCTTGGATCAAGTACGTCTCCAGCATTTCTACCTCCACAACCAGTAAGGAGCTATGGACAAAAACCAAAAGAGCCATGGGAATCTACAATAACCATGCTGTATCCTGCCTTTCCATGAATAACCGTATTATTTCAGATATAAAAGAAATAGCTAATACCAATGGACAAACCCTTGCTCTCACATCCTGCAGTCCTTCTTATTCAAATAGTTTCCTCCCCTATAAACAACAATCCGAAAAACATACTTTAAATTTTAAAACCTCAACCCACTTCTCATATAATAATTCAATTACCATCAATGAACTTATCCACTGCTTAAGACAAACCTCGAATACATCTCCTGGCCCTGATGGCATAGCCTATGTGATGCTTAAACATCTATCCCATGACTCTTTGCTAACCCTATTACAGTTATATAATAGAATCTGGCAGGAACACACTTTCCCTTCCTCGTGGAGAAATGCAATAGTTATTCCCTTCCCTAAACCTGGTAAAGATACAACGAATCCCCAAAACTATCGTCCCATAGCCCTTACTAGCTGCCTATGTAAACTCATGGAGAAAATAATCAATGCTCGCCTGGTTTACATTTTAGAAACTGAGGGCCATATACACCCTTTCCAGAGTGGTTTCCGAAAAGGCAGATCCACAATTGATAATATTATATCCTTGGAGACCCAGATACGTAACGCCTTCTTACGGAAAAATCATCTAGTCTCTATATTTTTCGATATAGAGAAGGCTTATGACCGGACGTGGAGGTACGGCATTCTCAGGGATCTTCATAATTTAGGTCTCCGCGGCAACCTACCAATCTTTATTAAGAACTTCCTTTCCGTTCGGAATTTCAAGGTACGGTTACACGACACTATATCGGAAAACTTTGTACAAGAAGGTGTACCCCAGGGATCCGTTCTTAGTGTTACCTTATTTTCCATAAAAATTAATGACATCCTCAACCAACTCTCTCCAACTGTTCATGGTAGTTTGTATGTAGATGACCTTCAGATCTCCTGTCAAGGAAAGGATATGCGCTTCATAGAGCGGCAATTGCAAAACACAATAAACCGTGTTTTAAAGTGGTGTAACATAAATGGCTTTAATATATCCACCGAAAAGACAGTCACTACACACTTTTGCAGGAGACGTGGGATCCATCCGGATCCTGAACTTTATCTGGGTCGACACAAAATAAATGCTACAGACTATACCAAATTCTTGGGCATATTTTTTGACAAGAAACTAACGTTTGCTAAACATGTCGCATACACCCGTAGCAAATGCGAAAAAAATCTTAATATCTTAAAGGTACTATCTAACACTTCTTGGGGGGCAGACCGGGACTCCCTTTTAAGGATCTATCGAGCTGTCATTCGCACGAAAATGGACTATGCCTGCTCTGTTTATGGGTCTGCATGCAGGTCTGTTTTAAAAAAACTTGACACTGTGCATCACACTGCACTACGTATTTGTTCCGGTGCTTTTAGGACCTCCCCTATACAGAGTTTATATATAACCTGTCATGAACCATCGCTCACTCACACCCGTCATCGACTTTCCATTAATACATATTATCGTATCCTTTCTCATGCCTCCCACCCTCTGCGGAATTCCTTTTTAGATCACCATCTGGATTGTTTTTATCAGAATCGAACTTCATGTACCCCTCCTCTAGGACTAAGGGTTCGCCGGAGTATCTCAGGCACTCAGCTTAATGAGGTTGATGTCCTGTATTGTTCCCCTTTTGAGATACCACCTTGGACCGCATCGCAAATTTCTTATTTGCAACCTTTTAAAGGGTACAAAAAAGACAACACGGACACACACATTTATCAACAGTTGTTTCATCAACACAAGGACACTTACAAAAATTATGAGGACATTTATACTGATGGCTCCAAGTCTGCCAATCATGTAGGGTTTGCATACACTGACCAGACTCACAGCTGCAGTTATGGTCTTCCCCAGTTCTGTTCAATTTTTACGGCTGAACTCCTAGCCATTTATGAATGCCTTTCCTATATCAGCAGAAAGAATAAAAAACATTACATCCTATATTCAGATTCACAAAGTGTCCTAGAAAACCTTCAATCTGGTTCTGTGACCCATAGCTATGTTGTCAAAGTCCTACAGCTGCATGCACAGCTGACAAATCGCGGTTTCCAAATTCTCTTCTGCTGGATTCCCAGTCACGTCGGAATTCCTGGCAATGACGAAGCCGACTCATTAGCTAAAGGTGCAACCCTTCCTTACCCAGGTCCACTTCCCTATAATGACATAAGAGCTGTTGCCTCTTATGTGATCAAAAATTGCTGGATGAACGACTGGAACAGCCAAATTGACAACAAACTTCACAGCATACACCCGTCTCTTACCCAGTGGTCCACTTTACCTTATCGCAAACAGGATGTTATTCTCACACGCTTACGGATCGGTCACACCAGACTAACTCATCAACACCTATTGTTAGGTGAACCTCCTCCTGAGTGTCTTCATTGTGGCACACAACTCACCATTTCCCATATTTTAACCTCTTGCACCGCTTTGAATCGTTTTTACCAAATACTTTTTAACTGTTCTGATCCCAAACTGGACGATATTTTGGGTGAAACCCCGCATCGAAATTTGTTTGCATTTCTTAGACGTACCAAAATCTTTTATTCAATGTGAAGTGTCCAATTTTATCTGACTGGTATCTGGATGGGAGCCCCCATCCAGATGCCTTTGTTTCAACTTTTATCCTCCATTAACACTTTTTATCTACCTTTAACACTCTCGAATTTTACCTTTCACCATTTAGTCTTTACATTTTAGCTTTTACTAAGTTTTGTGACACCTTTTAACTGAATACATCATTTATGGTTTTCCACTCATTGTCTGGCGCAGTATGTCCTTTTTGGACCTTGTGCCATTAAACACAATCAAACCAAACCAACTAACGATCTACATAACAGTGATCACTTTCCGATTTTCCTCTCACCTCTGTACCATAATAGGAAAGACAACTGTACCACTCCAAGATATAATTATGAAAAGGCAGATTGGCCCACCTTCACCCATTTATCCAATATATCCTCAAATAGTCTTGTATGCTCCATTGATGAGGTCGTTGACAAAGTCACCTCCCTTATTATCAAGGCAGCAGATGCCAACATTCCTAAATCGGGCATGAAACATCGGATCAATAAAAAACCGTGGTGGAATGAAACCTGTACTCTAGCAAAAAAACAGCAGCAGAAAGCCTGGAGCATCTTCCGGCGGTACCCCACGACCGAAAATCTGGTTCTCTTTAAAAAAGCTAAAGCTTACGCTAGAAAAATAAGGCGGCAATGTCAAAGGGAATCGTGGATAAAATATGTCTCTAGCATAACGCCCAGTACCTCTAGTAAGGAGCTATGGACAAAAACTAAAAGAGCCATGGGAATCTATAAAAATCCTTCAATATCCTGTCTGTCTGTAAACAATAATATTATTTCGGAAAAAAAAGAATTAGCAAACATTATCGGCCAGACACTTGCCTCTATCTCCTGCAGTACTTCCTTCTCAAATACTTTTCTGTCATATAAACAACAGTCCGAACGAAAAAAAATAAAATTTAAAACCTCCTCCCATTTTTCTTACAATAGTAATTTTACCATCAGTGAACTCAACAAATACTTAAGACAGGCCTCCAATACCACTCCTGGTCCTGATGGTATTACTTACAAAATGCTGAAACACTTGTCCCATGACTCATTACAAATCCTCTTGCAATTATACAATAGAATATGGAATGAACAAACCTTTCCTTCCTCCTGGAGAAATGCAATAGTTATTCCCTTTCCTAAACCCGGGAAAGATACTTCTAACCCTAGTAATTACCGTCCCATAGCCCTTACTAGTTGTCTGTGCAAACTAATGGAAAAAATGGTTAATGCTCGCCTTGTTTACATTCTGGAGACTGGGGACCATATACATTCCTTTCAAAGTGGCTTCCGCAAAGGCAGGTCCACAATTGAGAATATATTAAATCTAGAGACGCAAATTCGGAATGCCTTCCTTAGAAAGAATCACCTAGTGTCCTTTTTCTTTGACATTGAAAAGGCATATGACCGCATATGGAGGTACGGCATACTCCAAGACCTCTATAATATAGGCTTTCGAGGCAATCTACCAACTTTTATAAAAAACTTTTTATCCCTCAGAAACTTCCGTGTCAGCATCAGTGGTACTCTATCTGATAATTTCATCCAAGACGAGGGTGTTCCTCAGGGCTCCGTACTTAGCGTCACCCTCTTCTCAATTAAAATCAATAGTATCCTTAAACAACTGCCACCCACAGTCTACGGCAGCCTTTACGTCAACGACCTTCAAATCTCCTGCCAGGGGAAAGATATGCGCCTCATCGAACGGCAGCTTCAAAATGCCATAAACCGCATCTTAAAATGGTGTGACACAAATGGTTTCCCTAAATCTGCTGAAAAGACCGTATGCACCCATTTTTGCAGGAAACGAGGGATCCACCCCGACCCAGAACTTTACCTGGGTAATAATAACATTGTTGTGAAGGACTCTGTCAAATTTTTAGGATTAAATTTCGACAAAAAACTAACTTTTGCTATCATATTTCTGACATTCGCAGTAAATGCGAGAAAACGCTTAATATTTTAAAGGTTTTAACCAACACTTCTTGGAGGGCTGACCGTGACGCTCTGTTACGGATTTATCGTGCTGTCATACGTTCAAAAATGGACTATGCAAGTTGCGCGTATGGGTCAGCCTGCAAATCAGTGTTAAAAAAACTTGACCCTGTGCATCATGCTGCACTCCGCATTTGCTCTGGTGCTTTTAGAACATCACCTGTACATAGTCTTTATGTCACCTGCCACGAGCCACCTCTCACCCTCACACGTCATAAGCTCTCATTAAACACATACTTCTGTATTTTTTCTCATCCTTCACATCCATTAAAAAATTCTTTTATAGATACTCATCTTGACCGTTTTTATGCAAATCGTCCCATCTGTACTCCCCCCTTTGGACTAAGGATTCGTAGGAGTCTTGTCGGTACCCAATTGGAGGATGTTAATGTGTCTACTTGTTCATTTCATTAAGTCCCACCATGGACTAAATTGCAGATCTCCTACCTACAACCATTCGAAGGCTTCGCAAAACCAAACACTGATACCATAATATATCAACAGTTATTTCTAGACCATAAAAGCAAATATCGAAATTTTGAAGAACTATATACTGACGGCTCAAAATCTCATAATCATGTAGGCTTTGCTTATGTACATCGTAATCATTCTTGCAACTACACCCTACCTTCGTTTTGCTCCGTATTTACAGCCGAATTAATAGCTATTTATGAAAGTCTTCTTTACATCTCTAGAGCAACTACCAAACTATTCATCATCTACTCTGACTCATTAAGCGTTTTGGAAAATCTGGGATCTGGTTCCCTAACACATAGCTATATTCTGAAAGTCTTACACATGCACAAATGCCTCATGAACCGTGGATACATCATCCTCTACTGCTGGGTACCTAGCCATATTGGGATTCTCGGCAACGAAAGGGCTGATTCTTTGGCCAGGCATTCTACTGTCCCATATAATCTCCACCCACCCTATTGTGATATAAAATCTGGCATCTCTTCCTTAATAAAAGGCACCTGGATCCACATATGGGACTGTGAAACCCAAAACAAACTTCATTCTATCCGGCCAGCCCTTACCCACTGGTCCACTCATCCATACCGCAAGCACGATGTCCTTCTGACTCGTGTTCGCATTGGACATACGCGAATTACACATAAGCACTTACTTCTGGGCGAATCTGCTCCGGAGTGCCCTCACTGCCATACTCAACTCACCATTCGTCATCTCTTAACGTCGTGCACTGCTTTTAATAGTTTTTACCAAATACTTTTTAACTGTTCTCATCCTAAACTTGATGATATTTTGGGTGAAACCCCACATCGAAATCTATTCGCTTTTCTTAGACGAATCAATATTTTTGATTCAGTGTAAAGTGTTCACTTCTGTCTGACTGGTATCTGGATGGGAGCGCCATCCAGGTGTCCTCACCTTTTTATCTACTTTTAACCCTTTTGAATTCTACATTTCACCTTTTACTCTTTTACATTTTAGTACTTTTTAGTACATTTTGAATTTTAGCTTTTACTAGGTCTTGTGTACCTATTACTCGAATACATCATGACACGTTTTTAACTCCTTGTCTGGCGCAGTATGTCCTTTCTGGACCTTTTGCCATTAAAAACCAACCAACCAACCATCAAGAAGCTAGTAAGGGACCGTCTCCAAAGTGAAATTAATTGGAACTCTGCCAGGAAACATTCGCTCTTGCACGTCACTCTTATGTAAATCGTTTTTAAATTTAAAAGTACACACATTACGTTAATATTACAGTAACTGAGTACTTAAGAAACAAAATTTATTCTGTGTACGTGTAAAACATAGATAAAATAAAATATTTTGGACGAAGAAAACTTTTCAAAAACAGTTCCAAAAACTTAGACTTATTTGCTTGCGGCTTCAGACTGATTTGCTGCGGTACTGATCATGGCAAACGTTAAAAATCTGTTGTGTAGTCGCTTGCAATTGCATACAGTCGTATTCTAATATTACGAATTCTAGTACAGGAGAACGAGATGTATACAAATGAAGAATACTGCGAAATGGTACTGTTGTATGGGCAGTGTAATCGAAATAAGAGAGAGGCGGCAAGACACTATGCCATTAAATTTCCCAGTCGAAGGCATCTATCTTATTGTACAATTGCCCGTGCTGTTCAACGCTTGTATAGAACTGGGAGTTGTCATAGACGTATTCCCTTGTCTCGTGCCACACCTTCAAGCTTCCGGATACCCGCTGAGGATGTTCTAGGATATGCCCTGGCTCATCCTGAAAGTAGTGTCCAGGATATTAGCAAGGCATGTTCCTACTCAAAATCGACGGTGTGGAACATATTACATACGTACGGTGCATTTCCTTATCGTCCAGTCCTGGCGCAGGAGCTAATGCCTGGAGACCAGTTGTATACATCTCGTTCTCCCATACTAGAATTCGTAATATAAGAATACGGCTGTATGCAATTTCAAGCGACTACACAACAGATTTTTAACGTTCGCCATGATCAGTATCGCAGCAAATCAGTCTGAAGCCGCAGGCAAATTAGTCTATTTTTTTGAAACTGCTTTTGAAAAGTTTTCTTCGTCCAAAATATTTTATTTTATCTATGTTTTACACGTACACAGAATAAATTTTGTTTCTTAAGTACTCAATTATTGTAATATTAATGTAATGTATGTACTTTAAAATTTAAAAACGATTTACATAAGAGTGACGTGCAAGAGCGAAAGTTTCCTAGCAGAGTTCCAATTAATTTCAATTTGGAGACGGTCCCTTACTAGCTTCATGAAATTGGCCGAGAAAATGGATGAAATGTATGATTTTCAAAGTTCCATAACTTGGTCAGTTTTTATCATAATAAAATGAAACTTTTTGTGTTTACTTTGTTTTTGTGTACTGCATCTTTTCCTAAATATAATTGATAGGACCTGGGGACCGTATAAAAATTTAATTTTAGTAATTTTTTTCTAAATGGGTTTTTTGGTTCGAAAAGCACGTTCTTTACCTTCTTTAAAACATTTTTCAAATTGGAAGTGCATATCTAAACCGAATGGTTCGGGAATTAGCTATTGGGTCACATTAAGGCTGGACACCCTGTATATATATATATATATATATATATATATATATATATATATATATATATATATATATATATATATATATATATATATATATATATATATATATATATATATATATATATAGAGAGAGAGAGAGAGAGAGAGAGAGAGAGATGTATCTGATATCTATTGCAAACATCATGACATACTTTTTTTTAAAAATAAAGTATGAGAAAATAAAATTTTCAGCTATGAATAGATTGTTTTGATTGAGAGTTTTTTCTTCATGTTTCGAGTACAAACTTGAAGATGGTCTTGAAATCTCATATGAAGATGAGAAGTGTAGCAGTTCGAAGAAAGTAGAACGAATTCATGTTCCACTTTCCACTTGATATTACGTAATGCTACAAGGTTTTTTGGTTCGAAAAGCACGTAAAAACATTCTTTACCCTTTTTTAAACATTTTTTAAATTGGAAGTGCATATCTAAACCGAACGGTTCGGGAATTAGCTATTGGGTCACATTAAGGCTGGACACCCTGTATATATATGTGATAAAACGCGACATTGTAAGGTTTGGCGGCTAAGATCACCATCAGGTTGAGCAGGAGAAGTCTGAAGAGGCGGCTCGGAACTCTGGCTTAGAGCCTGCCCGGCCGCCCGCTGCTAGACTCTTAGTCGGGCCAAGAAAAGGAGATCTTGCGGGATTACATTATTTTATTGGACAATTTGTTATATATTCCACTGGGCAAGAGAGGCCACGCAATAATTCTGTCTCTCCAGATGCGTCAACCCTATATAGAAAAGTGTCACTCTGTACAGGTCTCTTCACGTGACATTGCAACCTGCAATGATTGGCGAACCCATACCAGCAAGGCATCCGGGAAGCAATAGGTTTTGGTTCAAAAATGCAAATGCGACGAAAGAGCGGGGATTGACCACAAGTCTGGAATGAAACTGCTGGGGACTGTGAAATAGTGGTGATTTTCGAAAGCGATTTACTTTGTTCTCAACTACGCAGTTCAGCATTTTGGCGGACTTTTGATTTAGTATGTTATAGAATATGGAACGTGAGCTGAGTTTAGACCATGATGATACAGGTTAGTTTTACCCTACGGATGACTAGTACGAGAGAAACCGCCGGCTCGGACACTTGGTACATGTCCTTGGCCGAGTGGTCAGTGGAAAATTCCTGCAAGGGTGAAGGCGGCCACGAAGCGGTTTGCGCCAATGGAGAAGCCTCCACGGAAAAGAAAATCCACTAGACGCAAAGGGCATGTACCAGGAAGACTAAACCCCCGGAATTTATTTTTCTCATAAAATTGCAAACTCCCATAGGGATACAAAAGCCCACATTAGGCAGAATAAAATTACATCGAAAATACAAAAGAGAAAAAATATATATTTACAAAACGCCAAAATACATACAGCATCAATGTACACCTAAATACAATGTATACTTTACATACAATACTACAACATTACAGCAAATGGTCATATATGTTCAATTACAAAAATATTACACCAAAATAAACAGAAATGTCAGTGAAAATATAGAAAAAAGGGAACCATTACTGCATGTTATTTTTATATTCGATTCTCAAAATGTTATATATTTAAGACAATTTATGAATACTGGAATTTTTCTGGATCAGTCCTAGGAACTGGACGGCCTCATCAATATAGGAATTGCACTGAAAAACGTATATGGCATGAGAGGAAAAGCCCCAAATACAAAATACATCGGGGTGCCCTCTCTTGCACAGTCACAATTACCTGTAACTTTTAACTGTCTTTTCAATGCGTATTTTCGTTTTCTAAATCATTTATCGTATTACTCGGATAGTTTTTTGCAACAAATTGGCCTTTTGAATGATTAGTTATTTTATGATCTGCTTTCTTAAAAATCTTTTCAACACCGGAATATTGTTTGGCGCTATCGGAAACACTATACTAGTATCTGGATAAACAGAATATTTTATGTAGGCCACAGCTCCCGTTTACTTTTAGATTCAACTTAAAAACTTCCTTATCCTCGCGACAATATATTCCAAAAACTATTACAGAGGGAAAACTCGTACATTCTCCCTTTACAGAACTTGCGTTTCGTTTCAAAGGTTTCATCAACTGATATAGTTTTTCCGGGACCACCCAACTGTTTTGTTTCGTGGGATACTATAACCTCGCATACTTCGCGACAAAATGAAAAATAATCTGTTAGTCTTCGGTGATATTATATTTTCCTTTTGAAACGCTCGCCGTGCAGTTAATGTAAATAATATAGGCAGTTTCAACACAAAACAAAAATTATTGCTAAAATGTCACGAAACGACATGCCCCTCAGGGGGAAGACCTACTTTAGGTCTTTACGGGTGTCGCAATCCCGGGGCCCCAGCAATCTTTCGCTTTTCTTTGTTCTACCCTCCTCTCCTCTTAGCTGTCTCCTTCCTTTTCCCCCTCAGTGTAGTTTCTTCTTTGGAGGTGAGGGCCCGCCTCAGAAGCTGCGGTCACTCTGTACCGTCAGCTTCTATTGGCGGAAAACTACCCACGTGTTTGCCGTACGTGGAGACCCGTGTCCCCGGAAATGGGGAACCTGGTAATTGAGGGGTGTTCCCGTAGGGGAAATCATCTGAATGGCATTTCAATTGGGACGGGATCAACCTCAACACATTACTTTGGCCTCGGCTTCGGGTAAACGGGAGGTACACAGCGTTCCCCTGTGTATCAATCGGCTGCTGGTACTGACTTGTTCAACTGCTAGGGATCAAGCAATCAGTCTTCTGCTGGGCACGTCGTTAAGGGTGGATGCTGCTTACAGGGATATACTGTGCGCGTATAGGCCCGGCTAGCACTGGTGCAAGTATAAGCATCCCCTTGTTGGGCTCCGTGGTGGGTGGTGCGGCCGGGTCCGAACACCTTTTTTCCAACATGGCTTCGAAATTTTCTTCTCCTCCCAATCCACCATCTGACACAAATGTTCTGCTTTCAATAAACAAAGAAAACATGGATTCGCAATTTATTAATACAAATGCTCGATTCTTCATCATTCACATTGTTGAAGGTAACTTCCATGAAATATCACCATTCCTTATACACAAATGTATCGCATCCAATGTAGGTGAAGTTAAAAAAGTCAAAAAATTAAGATCTGGAGACCTCCTGGTAGAAGTATCAAACAATAGACAAGCCTCAAAAAAATGAAAATAAAGAACTTTGGAATAAAATCTGTCACAGTGTCACCCCATACATCCTTAAACACATCCAAAGGAGTCATATCAGAACCCAAACTTTTACACTGCTCTGAAGCTGAAATACTAGAAAACCTGAGAGACGAAGGCGTATGCGCTGTCCGTCGAATCTCTATTGATCGCAATAGCCAACGTATTAACACCAAACACATAGTCTTAACTTTCCAGTCTCCCACAATTCCGTCCCATATCAAAGCCGGCTATCTATTATGTCCTGTTAGACCATACGTATCAAATCCAATCCGTTGCTTCCAGTGTCAAAGGTTCGGCCATACTAAAACCTCCTGTCGTGGCCAACCTGTATGTGCCCGTTGCGGTACATCTGGCCATGACAGCGACACCTGCAGTGCACCATTAACATGTGTTAATTGCAAAGAGGACCACCCCTCATATTGAAAATCATGCCCAAAGTGGGTCCTTGAAAAAGAAATCCAGTCAATACGTGCCACACAAAGACTTTCATACCCTGAAGCACGTAAAATAATAGAAGCTCGCACACCAAAACCAGGCCTATTCTACTCTGCTGCAGTAAAATCTACCAAATCAATAGCCACTCAAACCGATCCACAAACAAGTACTTCCTTTACCAACACCTCAATCAGTAAACAAACAGCACCCAAACAAAATAAACCTTGCTCTATATCGCAGAAAAATCCTCCAAAGAAAAAGATACCAAGCAATAGCTCCACTCAAGTTAGACCACTGCTCAGCAAAACAGCTTCCTACAAACTAAAATACAATAAATCTAGCATGAAAAAAGTACCTCCGCAACCACAAATTGATGACTCCATTTTAAACCTAGCCCCCTCAGAATCCGACATAAGTGATGAAGAATCAATGGATCAAGAAGAAACTAAACCTCCAGATATATCTGCAGGGATTACAACTAAGAAGCCGCACAATGCCCCTAACATAACCTAGTTATGGCATTGTTGCTGTCATGGAACTGCCACGGTTTTCAGAACAAAAACGACGACCTCAAAACACTTCTCTACAATCACAATCCCGCCTGCCTTGCTCTTCAGGAAACATACCTCAAATCTAATAAGCAAGCTCAAATTCACAATTATACCATCCTTAGAAAGGACTATGAGCTAGGGGAAAGGGCCTCCGGCGGAGTCGCCCTCCTAATAAATAATCAACATCCTTATCATATACTCAATCTCAACACAACTTTGCAGGCTGTAGCCATTAGAATCCATCTCAAGCATCTCACTACAATCTGCAATATTTACCTACCACCTAATGAAACAATTAGACAAACACTGCTCAATAGCCTGGTCCAGCAACTTCCTTCTCCTTTCATACTCCTCGGGGACATGAATGCGCATAGTCCTTTGTGGGGCAGTAAAGATACTAACAATAGAGGGCAACAGATTGAACAACTAATCACAGATTTTTCCTTATGTCTTATGAATAATGGCGACAACACTTACTTTCACATTCCAACTAAATCCTTCCATGCCATAGATATTGCACTCTGCTCTCCCTCCATCATGCCCTTGTACAATTTCTCTGTTTCTAGTGACCTTCACAATAGCGATCATTTTCCAATAATTCTCTCACCTTTATATCAGAACCCTAGCCATAACCTTACCATCTCCTATTATATATATACAAGAAAAAGCAGATTGGGACACCTTCACTGAGCTGTCCGTGATATCATCTGAAGATGTTGAAGGTACAATTGTTGAGGTAGTCAAAAAAACAATAACTTATACAATAATTAAAGCAGCGGATGCGACAATTCCAAAACGGAGCAACATGCTGCGCAAAAACAAAAAACCGTGGTGGAATGAGGAATGTTCCATTGCGAAAAAACAGCAACAGAAAGCGTGGGGTATCTTTCGTCGGTACCCTACTACTGAAAACCTCCTTCTTTATAAAAAAGCGAGAGCCTACGCAAGAAAAATAAGGCGACATGCACAAAAAGAATCATGGACTAAATATGTCTCGACCATCACCACTTCCACTTCTAGTAAGGAGCTATGGGGAAAAATTAAAAGAACCATGGGGATCTATAATAACCATTCTATATCCTGCCTCTCGGTCAATAACCACACCATATCTGACACAAAAGAGATCGCTGACACTATTGCTCAATCTCTGGCTTTCACATCCAGCAGCACGTCCTATTCGAACACCTTCCTTCCATATAAACAACAGTCTGAAAGACATAAATTAAACTTTAATACCTCCTCCCGCTTACCTTACAATAATATGTTTACTATCAAAGAACTCCTGAAATACTTAAAGCAGTCCTTAATTACATCCCCTGGTCCAGATGGCATCACCTATGAAATGTTAAAGCACCTATCCTACCACTCTTTACTTAATCTTCTGCATATATACAATAGAATCTGGAATGAGCATGCGCATTTCCTTCTGCTTGGAGGAATGCTATGGTCATCCCCTTTCCTAAACCTGGAAAAGATACATCTGATCCCAATAATTACCGCCCCATAGCCCTCACAAGTTGCCTGTGCAAACTGATGGAAAAAATGGTTAATGCTCGTCTAGTTTATATATTAGAAACTCAGGGCCATATACACCCTTTTGGGAGTGGCTTCCGTAAAGGCAGGTCCACTATTGATAATATCATACATTTAGAGTCCCATATTCGCCATGCCTTCCTGAAAAGAAACCATTTAGTTACTATCTTTTTTGATATAGAAAAAGCGTACGATCGGACATGGAGATACGGTATCCTCAGAGACCTCCATAATCTAGGTTTTCGTGGCAACCTCCCACTTTTTATACAGAACTTCCTTTCACTCCGTAATTTTAAGGTACGGATAAATAATACCCTGTCTAGTAACTTTGTGCAAGAAGAGGGAGTACCCCAAGGTTCTGTCCTTAGCGTCGACCTCTTCTCCCTTAAGATTAATGATATACTGAATCAGCTCCCTACGACCGTACATGGAAGCTTATACGTGGATGATCTCCAAGTATCCTGTCAGGGCAAGGATATGCGCTTTGTTGAACGCCAACTTCAGACTACCATCAACCGTATCCTTAAGTGGTGTAGCATAAATGGTTACAACATATCTAGAAATAAGACTACATCTCTCCACTTTTGCAGGAAGCGTGGTATGCATCTAGATCCAGAACTTTACTTAGGCCAATCAAAAATAGGAGCAGTTATTCGGTCCAAAAAGGACTATGCCTGCAGCACTTATGGGTCTGCCGGCACCTCAATTTTAAAAAGACTAGACACTGTGCATCATACCGCATTACGTATATGTTCTGGAGCTTTTAGAACTTCACCTATTCAGAGTCTTTACACCATTTGTCATGAGCCATCGCTCGTTCACTCTCGCCATCAGATTTCCCTTAATACATTTTTCCGGATACTTTCTCATCCTTCACACCCTTTAAGACGCCAATTTTTAGATACTCACTTGGATCGACTTTATCAGAACCGCCCATCTTGCACTCCCCATTTCGGACTCAGAAATCGCCGGAGCCTTAGTGGTACTTGCTTAGAGGATATTAAAGTCTCATCTTCCTCTCCTTTTGAAACTCCTCCCTGGGATGCCTCAAACATTACTTACTTACAACCATTCAAGGGCTTTTCGAAACAAAACACAGATCCTCAAATATATCATCAACTATTCCATGACCATGAAGCCAAGTACTATAACTATGAAAATCTCTATACTGATGGTTCAAAGTCTGAAGGCCATGTTGGCTTTGCCTATACAAATTGTTCTTTCGCATGCAGCTACACTCTCCCTACCTTTTACTCTATATTCACTGCCGAACTTCTTGCTGTTTATGAAAGCCTCAGGTTCATCTCTACTTCCGACAAAAAATGCTTTAAAATTCATACAGATTCCTTAAGCGTTCTAGAAAACCTCCATTCTGGCTCTTCTTCTAATACTTATATCAGTAAAGTCCTACATATACATAGACAACTTACCAATAAAGGCTATGATATTCTGTACTGCTGGGTTCCGAGCCACATCGGGATTAAAGGCAATGAAGAAGCAGACTATCTCGCTAAACATGCTACTCTTCCTTATCCCTGCCCTTTGCCTTACAAAGATATAAAATTCGGGATATCCAATCTAATCAGAGACAATTGGATCAGTGAATGGAGATGTGCAACAGAAAATAAACTCCGTAATATACACCCTACTCTTACCTGCTGGCCCTCTCATCCTAACCGAAGACACGATGTCATTTTGACCCGTCTCCGAATCGGTCATACCAGGCTTACCCATAGGCACCTATTCCTGGGTGAACCTGCTCCGGAGTGTCCCCAATGTCATACTCATCTCACCATTCTTCATGTTTTAACCTCTTGCACAGCTTTGAATAATTTTTACCAGACCTATTTTAACTGCTCTCATCCCAGACTTGACGACTTATTGGGTGAAACCCAACACCATAATTTGTTTTTGTTTCTTCAACACATTGGTATTCTCTTCTCACTGTGAAGCATATGCTGTTATCTGACTGGTATCTGGATGGGCAGCCCCCATCCAGATGTCTCACTTACTTTTACCTACCTTTTACTCCTTGACAGTTTGCTTTTTAACTTTTTAGATCTTTCAAATTTTTAGCATTTACCGGTTTTATGCTCCTTTTTACTTGTAAGCCTTTACCTACTTTACCTAATTTTATACATAGTCTGGCGCAGTATGTCCTGTTCGGACCTTGTGCCAATAAAAATCAACCAACCAACCAACCAACCACGAAACGACATGTGAGTTCTCTCAAAAAAAGTATTTGCTAATGCATCCCAGGTCCTGGGGGCATCTTGTTTTCCTTTTATTTTTACAAACAAATTTAAAGCTAACTTCACGAGTTTTGTCTGAACAGCAGACCATCTGAGCTCCACATACGCCTCAGAAAATACACACTACTGCGTTGGGGAATATATTCAAGTTCCGTTAAAAATTCTAATACTTTCTCTTCGCTTTCAAGAATCAAAAACATGGTAAAAATGCTAAAATTTACAAGCAGAGGATGCATAGCTACAAAAAATGTACTTACGTAAATTAAAACTAGAATTAACATCACAAAATGCCCCAAAACCTTGGACGCAAAATTAAATTCCTTAAAAATCCCTCCATGAAACAAATACCCCACATACCCTAAAGCAAATAAAAGAAATAAGCTCTGGAAAGACAAACTACCACTTAAATAACTTCGTATTCTCGGTTTGCAGTTACATTTTTACGACCAATCACAAAATTCCTTCACATATCACCGGTTAATAGTTAACTTTCCTAACCAATCACAATTTCTTCTCGTTCCTTCAGCCGAGAACAACTCAACTCCGTAGAAGTGTCGCTAGAGAAATCTTAATACGTGACGCCTTCGTAAACATGTTTACGCATCTTCACACTTAGGCGACGTTTAATGCTAGGCGATCTGCCCCCGCTTACGGTATTATTTCCACACTATGGATTTATTTTATAGTAACATATGTTCAACATTACCACTAACACAAGGTAATAGGCAAGTGAGGCTGGTCACTAGGCCCATTACAGCGGAATGTAGTATATCGCCATCGATGGCAGCGACGGTCAGTCGAATGGCATTTTTCAGTTCCACCAGCGTGGTTGGGGAGAACCGGCTTTAACCCAAGCAATGTAAAATATAAAATTCTAGTTTTCAGAGATGTTACAAACAATAAGGTCCAAAAGAGGGTCATCTGTATAATGTGCTTTTAAGGCCTCCACTGTCCCCTCAGGGGGAAAACCTTCTTTAGGTTTTCACGGGTGTCGCAATCCCGGGGCCCCAGCGATCTTTCGTTCCTCTGTTTTTTTACCCTCCTCTCTCCTTAGCTTTATCCTTCACTTTCCCCCTCGGCGTAGTTTCCTCCTTGGAGGTGAGGGCCCCCCTTTAGAAGCTGCGGTCGCTCTGTGCCGTCAGCTTCTATTGGCGGTTAAACTGCTCACGCGTTTGCCGTGCGTGGAAACCCGTGTCCCCGGAAATGGGGATCCTGGTAATTGAGGGGTACTTTCTCTAAGACATTGCTTTGGCCTCGGCTTCGGGTAAACGGGAGGTACACAGCGTTCCCCTGTGTATCAATCGGCTGGTGGTACTGGTTCAGCCAACTGCTAGGGTTCAAGCAAACGGACATCTACTGAGCACATCGTTAAGGGTGGATGCTGCTTAAGGGATGTACTGTGCGCGTATAGACCCGACTACCACTGGTGCCTCTACATGCATCCCCTTGTTGGGCTCCGTGGTGGGCGGTGCGGTCGGGTCCGAATTTCCAATCCCCAACATGGATTCGACACTTTCCTTATCTAACGTCAACGTTCCGAACTCTCTCACTGAGGGAGCTATTCCCGCAAAATTCTTTCTCGTAAAATGTCAGGACGGAAACTTTAACCAAACATCCCCATTTCTAATCCATAAAACCATACTTGCAAACGTTGGAGAAGTTGCTAAAATTAAAAAAATACGCTCTGGTGACATCTTAATAGAAGTAACTAATAACAAACAGGCAAACAATATTATGCAATTAAAAACTATCGGCCTTAAACCTGTCACTGTATCACCTCATAGGACACTTAATTCATCAAGAGGCGTCATATCCGAACCTGACCTATTACACTGCTCCGAGGCTGAAATCCTTGAAAATCTGAAATCACAAAATGTTTGTGCAGTTCGCAGAATCTCTGTCCGACGCAATAACCAAACACTGGACACCAAACATATAATTCTGACTTTCCAATCACCTAAACTTCCTTCCCATATCAAAGCAGGATACCTCTCATGTGCCGTTAGACCGTACATACCCAATCCTACTCGATGCTTTCAATGTCAAAAGTTCGGCCATACCAAACCTTCCTGTCGTGGTTCCCCAACCTGTGCACGTTGTGGGACCTCCGGCCACGACAGTGAAACCTGCTCTAATCCACCCAAATGTGTGAACTGCAAACAAGATCATCCTTCATATTCTAGCTCATGCCCGAAATGGTCGTTTGAAAAAGAAATCCAGTCCTTGGTGCTACACAAGGACTGTCATATCCAAAAGCCCGTAAAGTAATGAACTCCCGTACACCCAAACCCAATCAGTCTTATGCTGCAGTAGTCAAATCTGTTAAATCAATTGCCATACAAACTGAGCCACCAAAATCTGTGCCCGTCTCTATACCTACTTCCACTACTAAAACTAAACACTCAACCTCTACCCAAAATAACTATTCCATAGGTCTACAAAAAAGCACTTCAAAGAAGAAGTCTGAAAGCAACAACTCCACTCAAAATAGACCTCTAATCAAAAAAACTGCAGCCTATAAGGCAAAATACAGTAAATCCAGACTTAAAAAGATCCTTCCGCAAAAGCCCATTGATGACTCAATACTGCATTTAGATCCTACCGATTCTGACATTTCCGACAATATCATGGATGATGATGACATCCCTAGTACCCCACTTACACCTACGGGGACTAAAAGCAAGCTCTCAATCATCCCTAACATCACTTGATCATGGCTCTGCTGCTTTCTTGTCTTGGAACTGCCACGGTTTTCACAATAAAATTGATGACCTCAAAACCCTAATTTATGACTATAACCCTGCATGTCTTGCCCTTCAGGAAACTTATCTGAAAACCAATAAACAAACACAAATCCTTAATTATACCATCCTTAGAAAAGACTATGAGCTCGGGGAAAGGGCCTCCGGTGGAGTTGCCCTTTTAATAAATAATCAATATCCGTATTATATTCTCAATCTCAATACTACTTTACAGGCTGTTACCGCTCGGATCCATCTCAAACATCTTACTACTATCTGCAGTATTTATCTTCCCCCGAATGAAACCATCTGCCAAACCTCTCTCAATAGTCTTATCCAACAACTTCATCCCCCTTTTATCCTCCTGGGGGACATGAACGGTCATAGCCCCGTATGGGGCAGCACAGATATAAACAATAGAGGTCAACTTATTGAACAGCTGCTAACAGACTTTTCTCTTTGCGTCATGAATAACGGGGATAATACCTACTTCCACTACCCTACTAAATCCTTCCATGCCATAGACCTAGCTATTTGTTCTCCATCTATCCTCCCACTATATAACTTTTCAGTCTCCAGTGACTTACATAACAGTGATCACTTTCCGATTTTTCTTTCACCACTTTACTACAATCCGAAAGACACCTTTACCACCCCTAGGTACATTTATGTTAAGGCAGATTGGCCTACCTTTACAGCACTATCCAAAATCACCGCCAACATACTTGAACGCACTATTCAAGAGGTCGTGGACAAAGTCACTTCGGTCATTATTAAAGCAGCTGATTCCAATATTCCAAAATCGGGCATGACACTTCGGCGCAAAAAAAACCGTGGTGGAACGAAACCTGTACTTTAGCAAAAAAACAGCAGCAGAAAGCCTGGAGTGTTTTTCGGCGGTACCCTACCACCGAAAACCTCGTTCTTTTTAAAAAAGCTAAACCTTATGCCAGGAGAATAAGGCGGCAATCTCAAAAACAATCTTGGGTGAAATACGTCTCTAGCATAACACCCACCACTACTAGTAAGGAGCTATGGTTGAAAACAAAAAGAGCCATGGGAATCTATAATAACCCTTCAATAACCTGTCTGTCCATTAATAATAATATAATATCTGATACAAAAGAAATAGCAAATAACATGGGTCAAACTCTTGCTTCTATATCCTGCAGTACTTCCTTCTCAAACCCTTTTTTCTCCTACAAACAACAATGTGAACGAAAAAAAATAAAATTCAAAACCTCCTCCCACTTTCCATACAATAGTGATTTTACTATCAACGAACTCACCAAATACCTGCGGCAATCCTCCAATACTTCTCCTGGTCCTGATGGCATTACTTACGAAATGCTGAAACACTTATCCTATGACTCTTTACTAAACCTCTTAAAACTGTACAATAGAATCTGGAACGAACAAACCTTCCCCTCTGCCTGGAGCAATGCAATAGTTATTCCCTTCCCGAAACCTGGAAAAGATACGTCTAACCCTAGCAACTACCGTCCCATAGCTCTTACTAGTTGTCTTTGTAAATTGATGGAGAAAATGGTTAATGCCCGCCTTGTCTACATTTTAGAAACCGGGGACCATATACATCCCTTTCAGAGTGGCTTCCACAAAGTAAGTCCACTATAGACAACATTTTAAATTTAGAGACACAAATTCGTAATGCTTTAATCAGAAAGAATCACTTAGTGTCAGTGTTCTTTGATATAGAAAAAGCATACGACCAAACGTGGAGATACGGCATCCTTCAGGACCTCAATAATATAGGCTTTCGGGGCAATCTTCCAATTTTTATAAAAAATTTCCTATCCCTCAGAAACTTCCGTGTAAGGGTCAATGGCACTCTGTCTGACAATTTCGCTCAAGAAGAGGGTGTTCCCCAGGGCTATGTCCTTAGTGTCACCCTCTTCTCCATTAAAATCAATAATATTCTTAATCAACTGCCTCCGCCTGTCAACGGTAGCCTATATGTAGACGATCTCCAAATATCCTGCCAGGGCAAAGACATGCGTCTCATCGAACGGCAGCTTCAAATTACCATCAATCGTATTCTGAAATGGTGTGACATCAACGGTTTTACCATATCTGCCGAAAAAATAGTGTGCACACACTTCTGCCGAAAGCGTGGGATCCGTCCGGATCCAGAACTTTACCTGGGCCATACTAATATTGTTCAGAAAGACTTTGTAAAATTTTTAGGGGTAACATTTGACAAAAAACTTACGTTTGCCAAACATAATCTGACATTCGCAGCACATGTGAGAAAAAACTTAACATTTTAAAGGTCTTAACCAACACCTCTTGGGGGGCAGACCGTGATGCTCTCCTGCGGATCTACCGTGCTGTTATCCGTTCAAAATTGGACTATGCATGCTGTGCGTACTACTCAACATGCAAATCAGCATTAAAAAAACTTGACACTGTGCATCATACTTCAGTACGCATTTGTTCCGGTGCTTTTAGAACTTCACCTGTACATAGTCTTTATGTCACCTGTCATGAGCCATCTCTCACCCTCATACGTCATCAGCTATCATTAAATACTTATTTCCGCATTCTTTCTCATCCATTAAAGAACTCTTTTATAGATACTCATCTCGACCGCCTTTATGCGAATCGTCCCATCTGCACTCCTCCCTTTGGGCTAAGGGTTCGTAGGGGTCTTGTTGGTACGCAACTGGAGGATGTAAATGTCTCTACATGCTCTTTTCATGATATCCCACCCTGGCATATATTGCAGATATCCTACCTACAACTTTTCGAAGGCTTTGCGAAACAGGATACTGATCCTAAAATCTACCAACAGTTGTTCGCTGACCACAACTACAAATATGAAAAATATGAACAACTGTACACTGATGGCTCCAAAAGTGGAAATCACGTCGGCTTTGCCTTCGTGGCTAATAATCATACCTGTAGCTACACTCTACCTCAATTCTGCTCAATTTTCACTGCCGAATTACTTGCCATATATGAAAGCCTTCTCTACATCCCGAGAACAAACACAAAGAATTTTATCATCTACTCTGACTCACTTAGTGTTCTGGAAAATCTGAAATCTGGCTCCCTATTACATAACTATATGCAGAAAGTCTTACACAGGTATGCCCAACTTATAAACCGAGGGTACAGTATTCTCCTCTGTTGGGTCCCCAGTCACATCGGGATCCCGGGTAATGAGAAAGCGGACACACTGGCGAAGCATGCGCCCCTCCCGTACACCTGCAATCCATCCTACAGCGACATAAAGTCCAGTATCTCCAGCATTGTAAAAGGCATATGGGTCGATAAATGAGACAATGAAACGGGGAACAAACTTCGTTCTATTCGCCCAACTCTCGCACACTGGTCCTCTCATCCCTATCGCAGGCTAGATGTCATTTTAACACGTCTACGCATTGGTCATACGCGGCTTACTCATAAGCACCTACTCCTGGGCGACCCTGCTCCGGAGTGCCCTCACTGTCAAACTCAACTCACCATTAGTTATCTTTTAACATCGTGCACTGCTTTTAAAAGTTTTTACCAAATATTTTTTAACCGTTCCCATCCTAAACTTGACGATATTTTGGGTGAAACCCCACATCAGAATCTATTTGCTTTTCTTAGACGTATCAATATTTTTTATTCAGTGTAAAGTGTCCATTTCTGTCTGACTGGTATCTGGATGGGAGCCCAGATCCAGATGCGTTTGTTTCACTTCTTCTCTATTTTAAACACCTTTTGGATTTTACTTCCCACCATTTTAGTCTTTACGTTTTAGCTTTACTAGGTGTTTAGTGTACCTTTTATTTGAATACATAATGTTTTGATTTTAACTGCTTGTCTGGCGCAGCATGTCCTTTTTGGACCTTGTGCCAATAAACATCAACAAACCAACCAACAAACCGACGCAATAACCAAACACTAAACACAAAGCATATAATTTTGACTTTTCAATCACCTAAACTTCCTTCCCATATCAAAGCAGGATACCTCTCATGTGCCGTTAGACCATATATACCTAATCCTACTCGATGCTTTCAATGTCAAAAGTTCGGTCATACCAAACCTTCCAGTCGTGGTTCCCTCACCTGTGCCCGTTGTGTTATCTCTGGCTACGAGAGTGACACCTGCTCTAATCCGCCTAAATGCGTGAACTGCAAACTGGATCATCCTTCCTATTCCCGCTCATGCCCGAAATGGTCGTACGAAAAAGAAATCCAGTCCTTGCGTGCCACACAAGGACTGTCATATCCAGAAGCCCGTAAAGTAATGAACTCCCGTACACCCAAACCAAGTCAGTCTTATGCTGCAGTAGTCAAATCAGTTAAATCAATTGCCATACAAACCGAGCCACCAAAATCTGTGCCCGTCTCTATACCTACTTCCACTACTAAAACTAAAAACTCAACCTCTACCCAAAGAATTCTACCATAGCTCTACAAAAAAACACATCAAAAAAGAAATCTGAAAGCAACAACTCCACTCAAAATAGACCTCTAATAAAAAAAACTGCAGCCTATAAGGCAAAATACAGTAAGTCCAGACTTAAAAAGATCCTTCCACAAAAGCCCATTGATGACTCAATACTGCATTTAGATCCTACCGATTCTGACATTTCCGACAATATCATGGATGATGATGACATCCCTAGTACCCCACTTACACCTACGGGGACTAAAAGCAAGCTCTCAATTATCCCTAACATCACTTGATCATGGCTCTGCTGCTTTCTTGGAACTGCCACGGTTTTCAGAATAAAAGGGACGACCTTAAAACACTTATCTACGACCACAATCCTGCCTGCTTAGCACTACAAGAAACTTACCTCAGAGCCGATAAATATCCCACCATCCACAACTATACAATACTTCGGAAAGACTACAAACTCGGAGATAGGGCCTCTGGTGGTGTGGCCCTGTTAATCAACAATAACTATCCTCACATAATAGTCAATCTGCATACAAACCTACAAGCAGTCGCCGCTCGTGTCAAATTAAAACAGCTAACTACCATCTGCTGCACTTATCTCCCTCCTACTGAAACCATCAGCCAAACATCTCTCAATAGCCTTATCCAACAACTTCCTCCTCCTTTTATCCTCCTGGGGGATATGAACGGTCATAGTCCCTTATGGGGCAGCACAGATACAAACAATAGAGGCCTACTAATTGAACAACTGTTGACCAACAGTTGTTCAATTAGTAGGCCTCTATTCATACGCAAAGCCGTTGAATTCATAATTCGCCGTTATTCATAACGCAAAGGCATTAACCCTTTGCGTTATGAATAACGGCGACAACACCTACTTCCACTACCCAACTAAATCCTTTCATGCCATAGATCTTGCTATTTGTGCTCCATCTATCCTACCACTATATAACTTTTCAGTCTCCAGTGACTTACACAACAGCGATTCCAATTTTTCTCTCACCACTTTACTACAATCCGAAAGGCACCCTTACCACAACTAGGTATATTTATGATAAGGCAGATTGGGCTAACTTTACTGCATTATCCAAAATCACCTCAAACATCCTTTAAGGCACTATTGAAGAGGTCGTGGATAAAGTCACTTCAGTCATTATTACAGCAGCTGATGCCAATATTCCAAAATCGGGCATGACACTCCGGCGCAATAAAAAACCGTGGTGGAATGAAACCTGTTCACTAGCAAAAAAACAGCAGCAGAAAGCCTGGAGTGTTTTTCGGCGGTACCCTACCACCGAAAATCTAGTTCTCTTTAAAAAAGCTAAAGCTTACGCTAGAAAAATAAGGCGGCAATGTCAAAGGGAATCGTGGATAAAATATGTCTCTAGCATAACGCCCAGTACCTCTAGTAAGGAGCTATGGACAAAAACTAAAACAGCCATGGGAATCTATAATAATCCTTCAATATCCTGTCTGTCTGTAAACAATAATATTTAATCGGAAAAAAAAGAAATAGCAAATATTATCGGTCAGACTCTTGCTTCTATATCATGCAGTACTTCTTTCTCAAACCCTTTTTTCTCATACAAACAACAATCTGAACGAAAAGAACTTAAATTTAAAACCTCCTCAGACTTTCCATACAATAGTGATTTTACCATCAATGAACTCACCAAATACCTCCGGGAATCCTCCAATACTTCTCCTGGTCCGGACGGCATTACTTATGAAATGCTGAAACACTTAGCCTATGACTCTTTACTAAACCTGTTAAAACTATACAATAGGATCTGGAACGAACAAACCTTTCCCTCTGCCTGGAGCAATGCAATTGTTATTCCTTTCCCGAAACCTGGAAAATATACGTCTAACCCTAGCAACTACCGTCCCATAGCCCTTACTAGTTGTCTTTGTAAATTAATGGAAAAAATGGTTAATGCTCGCCTTGTCTACATTTTAGAAACTGGGGACCATATACATCCCCTTCAGAGTGGCTTCCGCAAAGGCAGGTTCAGCATTGACAATATTTCAAACTTAGAGACACAAATTCGTAATGCTTTCCTCAGAAAGAATCACTTAGTGTCAGTGTTCTTCGACATAGAAAAGGCATACGACCGAACATGGAGATACGGCATCCTTCAAGACCTCTACAATATAGGCTTTCGAGGCAATCTTGCAATTTTTATAAAAAAATTTCTATCACCCTAAAATTTCCGTGTAAGGATCAACAACACTCTGTCTGACAATTTTTCACTAGAACAGGGTGTTCCCCAGAGCTCCGTACTTAGCGTCACCCTCTTCTCTATTAAAATCAATAATATTCTAAATCAACTGCCTCCAACAGTCACCGGTAGCCTATATTTAGATGATCTTCAAATATCCTGCCAGGGGAAAGACATGCGTCTGATTGAACGGCAGCTTCAAAATGCCATCAATCGTATTCTAAAATGGTGTGACATCAACGGTTTTACTATATCTGCCGAAAAAACAGTGTGTACACATTTCTGCCGTAAACGTGGGATCCACCCGGACCCAGAACTTTACCTGGGTCATACTAACATTGCCCTGAAGGACTTTGTCAAATTTTTAGGGGTGACTTTTGATAAAAAACTTACATTTGCCAAACATATCTCTGATATCCGCAGTAAATGTGAGAAAAAACTTAACATTTTAAAGGTTCTAACCAACACCTCATGGGGGGGTCAGACCGGGATGCTCTCCTGCGGATCTACCGCGCTGTCATCCGATCAAAATTGGACTATGCATGCTGTGCGTATGGGTAGCATGCAAGTCAATATTAAAAAAACTTGACACTGTGCATCATAGCTCACTACGCATCTGCTCCGGTGCTTTTAGAACTTCACCTGTACATAGTCTTTACATCACCTGTCATGAGCCACCTCTCACCCTCACTCGTCACAAGCTTTCATTGAATACATATTTTCGCATACTCTCTCATCCCTCACATCTTTTAAAGGACCCTTTTATAGACACCCATCTGGACAGGTTTTACAATCATCGCCCTTCATGCACCCCTCCCTTTCGACTCCGGATCCGTAGGAGTCTAGTCGGTACACAGTTGCAGGATGTCATAGTCTCTTCTTGTTCTCTAAATGAAATCCCACCCTGGACTGAAAATGCGGATCCCATACCTTCAGCCCTATGAAGGCTTCATCAAACAGGAATACTGACCCCAAAATATACCAACAGCTGTTCTTAGATCATAGAAATAAATATGAAAATTATGTAGACCTCTACACAGATGGCTCTAAAACCGGTAATCATGTTGGCTTTGCCTTCGTGAATAATAATCATTCTTGCAGCTACACTCTCCCTCGGTTTTGCTCTGTCTTCACAGCCGAATTACTAGCCATTTATGAAAGCCTTCTGTACATCTCCAGAAAAAACACAAAGAAATATATAATGTATTCTGACTCTCTCAGTGTCCTGGAAAATCTGAAATCTGGATCCCTTGCCCATAGCTATATTATTAAAGTATTACGTATGCTTTGCTTATGTACATCGAAATCATTCTTACAACTACACACTACCTTCATTTTGCTCCATATTTACAGCCGAATTAATAGCTATTTAGGAAAGCCTTCTTTACATCTCGAGAACAAATACCAAATATTTCATTATCTACTCTGACTCATTAAATGTATTAGAGAATCTGAAATCCGGCTCCTTCACTCATACTTATTTTTTAAAAGTCCTACGCATGCCCAAGAGACTCATGAACCGTGGATACAACATCCTCTACTGCTGGGTACCTAGCCATACTGGGATTCTCGGAAACGAGAAAGCTGATTCTTTGGCCAGGCATTCTACTGTCCCATATAATTGCGATCTACCTTATACTGATATAAAATCTGGCATCTCTTCCCTAAGAAAAGGCAGTTGGAATCATATATGGGACTGTGAAACTCTAAACAAACTTCACTCTTCCGGCAGGCCCTTACCCACTGGTCCACTCAATCATAGCGCAAGCACGATGTTATTCTGACTCGTCTTCGCATTGGCCATACAAGTCTTACCCATAAGTACCTTCTATTGGGTGAACCTGCTCCAGAATGCCCTCATTGTCATACTCATCTTACTATACATCATCTTTTAACCTCTTGCTCTGCTTTTAAAACCTTTTACCTAAATTATTTTAATTGTTCTCATCCCAGACTTGACGACCTTTTGGGTGAAACCCCTCACCATCACTTGTTTTTATTCCTTCAACGGTCTAACATTCTTTTCTCGGTGTGAAGTGTCTGCACTTGTCTGAATTGTATCTGGATGGGACCCCCATCCATATGTCTTTGTTTCACTTTTTATCTGCTTTTAACACTTTTTGAATTTTACTTTTTACCTTTTTAGTCTTTACAATTAGCTTTTACTAGATTTAGGGGTACCTTTTATCTGAATACATCATGATATGATTTTAACTCCTTGTCTGGCGCAGCATGTCCTTTTTGGACCTTGTACCAATAAACACCAACCAACCAACCTAAGTCCAACGGCACGCAGGCCAGGCAAAAAACAAACACAACATAAGGCACACAGACACCACAAAACACATTCAAACGGAATAACACAAGGCAGACAAAAGCATACAACATAGCAAAAGTTACATGCAAAGATACCTTTAAACCTCTTTTTTTTGTATAAGCCACCCGGCCCAAGCGAGAAACTTACACTAAAGCTTAGCCAAAACGATACAACAGCACCAGAAGGAAGCGTTCGTTAGATATAAAATATATACTAAAACACATTCAGCCACAATTAAGAGAGAAATCTAGTTAAAACATAGATTACCATTAAAACACATAGTGTTCAATTAAGACATAAGTTACAATTAAAATCTAAAATACAGTTTACAATAAAAACATAAAGGACCAATAAAATATATATACCGCAAAATACAGCAGTAAATACCTAAAATTAAATTTAGTCATACATATATAAAAACACCACTAAAAACATATATTTACAATTTTAAAATCAAATTCTTAGCCTCACCCGGCAGATATATATACCTCTTATATCTAATCCTGAGAGCTTGACAGTTTTGCCCCAATTTACGAATATTTTCCTGTTTTTTTATAATAAAATAAAAAATGCTTTAATTCTCCAATTTTAACATTTAGTCTAAAAGCATTAGGCATAAGAGGGCAGTCTCCAAATACGTGATGGAAGGGGCGGTCAACCTTTCCACATTCACAGAAATCATTATCAAATTTATTAGTGGGAAAGAAGCCTTTACCCGTTATATACGGAATCACTTCTTTATTAACGATCGATTTATTTATACAAACATTTTTATAAAAGCGAAAGGTCTCCCTGCCAGTCTCCTCCCGTTCCCAGGCAGTTTGCCACACACAAGCGACGTCGAACTTAATATACTTTTTAACCGAGGAAACCGGAATGGGAACATCTCTATTTATGATGTCATGATTTACCAATAGAAGTCTTTTGGCCAGACAATCAGCACACTCATTTCCGAGCGTGCAAACATGTTGTTTGATCCAAGATATTCGAAAAATAGTACTACCGTGGCGATCAACAATATCAAAAATCTGTTCAATAAAAGGGTCCTCAGAGTAACCGGCATACAAGGCCTCTACGGTCGAACAACTATCAGCCAAAATCTCCACCATACCATAAGCATGCTCAACCGTCCAGAGGAGAGCACCCAGGACAGCCAGCTGTTCCGCTTGGTAGAAAGTAATATCTACAGCAGGCCCGGACTGGCCTGGGTGTCAGACTGTTTGCAGACGGGTGCGCCCCCAGCCTCGGCGGGCCCTCCCTGCTGAGGGCGGTCCCCCAAACAGAAAAAAGAAAGAAAATACAAAAAAAGTGCTATACTGATAGCAACTCCTGCTTTGTATGGCTATTAATCCGAACGATCCAATTGACAATGTTATTACCCTTAGTAGTCAAAGGTTTAATCGGATCTATGATGAAATTTTCAGAAACGTTAAGCAAGGCCTCCTCGATGTCAGCGGCAGTAGTACCTTCGGCAACGCCCAGGATTAAAATCCTATCATTCCCCGGAGTGGAAAAGTAGATTTTAAATTTTTCAGTCAATGATTCAATTGAGGTCAAAGTGCCCAGGATTTGAACAGCCTTTTCACGATTTGTCACCGTTAAGATAACTTTACTGTACTTTGGAGATTATTTTATGTCTATCGCTTTAATCTCTTGATCTGCCTCTGAAACGGCTCTTTTGATCTCATGGGACATTTCTATCACGTCCCTCTCCGTATCTCCCAAAGGCTGTAAATTAACTGCAAAACTAGTAGAGACCCCACGAGTGGATACAGCCCCTTCTGAGGGGGACCAGCAGCTGATAAACCCGATCCTGCTACTGTACCGCATAAATCCACAGGTTTAATAATATTTTGTTTGATTTCTTTTAAATCTGCTGCCACTTCACCCATCATTTATTCAGTCGGCTCACTATTGTGGCCCCCTCAGGGGAAAGACCTTCTTTAGGTTTTCACGGGTGTCGCAATCCCGGGGCCCAGCGATCCTTCGCTTATCTTTCCTCTACCCTCCCCTCTCCTTAGATTTATCCTTCACTTTCCCCCTCGGCGTAGTTTCCTCTTTGGAGGTGAGGGCCCCCGTTTAGAAGCTGCAGCCACCCTGTGCCGTCAGCTTCTATTGGCGGAAAACTACCCACGTGTTTGCCGTGCGTGGAGACCCGTGTCCCCGGAAATGGGGATCCAGGTAATTGAGGGGGTCTTTTCTCCAACACATTGCTTTGGCCTCGGCTTCGGGTAAACGGGAGGTACACAGCGTTCCCCTGTGTATCAATCGGCTGGTGGTACTGATTTCGATCAACTGCTAGGGATCAAGCAATCGGACATCTACTGGGCACGTCGTTAAGGGTGGACGCTGCCTAAGGGATGTACTGTGAGCGTATAGACCCGACTAGCACTGGTGTGCAAATGCACATCCCCTCGTTGGGCTCCGTGGTGGGTGGTGCGGTCGGGTCCCAATTTCAATCTTCCCCAACATGGATATGAAAAATTTTTCGTCTATCGTCAATGCTCCGCTGTCAACTTGTAATGAAAACATCGATTCACAATTAGTACACATGAACGCTCGATTCTTCATCGTTCACTACGTTGAAGGTAATTTTAATGAAACATCCCCTTTTTTAATACATAAATGTATCACCGACAATGTAGGAGAAGTAAAAAAAGTAAAAAAATTAAGATCTGGAGACCTGTTAGTAGAAGTATCAAACAATAGACAAGCTTTTCCCAAAATAATGAAAATTAAAAACTTCGGCGCTAAAAAACTGTTACAGTGCCTTCATACTGCTTATAACACATCTCACGAGGGGTCGTTAATCGGAACCCGAACTTTTACCAACTGCTCTGACGCTGAAACTATTAGAAAACCTAACCAGATGCACGAAACCGTAAGTGCCGTTCGTCGACATCACTATTCCGACGCAATACATCAAATAATCCCCAAACTAAACATATTTATCTTAAACTTTTTCAGTCACCCACTATTCCATCTCCATTAGTAAAGCGGCTTATTTATTATGATGCCCCGTGAGACCATACGTCCAAATCCCAATCCGTTGCTTCCAGTGTCAAAAGTTTCGGCCATCCTAAAACCTCTCCTGTCG